>PVIU01025644.1:0-23333 GCA_004026605.1 Ondatra zibethicus
AAAAAAAGAAAAAAGGAGGAGGAGCTGGAGAGATAGCGCAGGCGGTAAAGAGCTCCTGTTGAGTTTGAACTCCAGAACCTACATAAAAAAGCTGGGCATAATGACTGCTTGCAATCCCAGTGCTGGGGAAGCGACAGCTGGGTCTTTGAGGCTCACTGGCTGGCTAGTCTAACCTAATCTGCGAGTTCCACAACAATGCAAGAGTCTATGTAAAACAAATAGGATGGCACCCGAGGAACGCCGCCCCCTGACTTCTGGTCTTCCCAAACGTATGCACACAAATTCATGCTCACTAGCACACGTGTGTGCACACCCAGCAGAGAGAAATTGGTGAGAACGTGGTTACCCATGTCTACCAAGAGAGTTTTAGGCTGTGAGAAGAAGTTCCTTTTGGTTCTTTCCCCCTTTGCTTTCTTTTGGAATGGGTCCTCGGTGGACAGGGCTGGGCTGGGGTTGAGTGTGTCTTCCCTGAAACCCAGCATTTGTGTCCTCTCCAGGTTCATCAGAAATGGCTTCCCTCCTGGGTGTCATATCCTGTCAGGAAGCCTCCCTGCTCCCTGTTTCTGACTAGCTGACAAATCCCTGCTAATCTGGGAATTCCTCACAAGCAATGCTAAGAGGGTAGAGAGGGCTTTGATCCTGGACAGATGCCCTGTGATGGATGCTCTCTGGAGGACACAATTTCCCCATGAGACTCAGAAGTGGGAGGGGAAGGAAGGCTGAAGGTGCCAGTTCCAGGCAGGCGTGGGTGGTTAACTCCTGTCACCTGACTCTGTCACCCTTTCTGACATGCCCATTCATCAGATGGGACCTTTCTCCATAGCCAGGAAGGATGAGTCCCTGGGGGATTGGTTAGAGCAGAGTGTGCGGAATACCACCTGAGCCACAGCGCTTGTTTAGATGAGAAAATGTTCCCACGGTGTTCTGGTCCAAGATCTCTAAAGAGAAGCGGGCTTAAATCAATAGGGGTTCTGAAAGCAAGCGTTTTGGTGGGAAGCCCGTGAGTTAGGACACGCCAGGGTGCATGGATTCCACAGTAGTTTATATTCTTCCCTGCTTCCTGAATTCGCTTCTGGCTTGCAGTTTTTAGGAAGTTTCCATTTGAATAGTGCAGCATCTGGATTTAGGTTCTGTAAGTACTCTTCATCATTGCCTGAGTGACCCAACTCTCCACCAAGTGGTCCTTGACTTTCACAGTGGCCTGCAGGCCACCCCCTCCAGGGCTTCCTATTAGAGCTCAGGATAATCTCTGCTTCCCAGGGAAGGTGCCCAGGCTTACTAACATTTCACGCGAATGCATAGCTATACATGGGAGCTAGTGATGAGGGCTGTGATTCAGACAAGCGGTGCTAGGAGCACTGGGTGGGGCAGTTAAGGCAAAAATAAACACATATGTATATGAATTCATAACTTTTACTGAGGGCAACAGCACACTTAGGGTGTTTACTGATATTAAGATGCTGTGAGATTTGTATTGGCGATCTTGGCGATGGCTTCTTCCCTTTCCATCAGTTCTAAGTTCGGCCCTTTAGTCCCACTGACTGACCTCTCAATACCAGAATCTTAAGCCTGTGGTTGTCTGGGTGTTAGAAAAGGTCAGTATGTCAGAACACTGAGAAGAAGCTTCATGGAGTAACCCCAGTTGATATGCCAAACAGTCACACATACGGTGTGACATCTGGTGGAAAGTGCAGTAGCTGGATCCTCACCCATGGTCTGGTCAGGCCCAATGGCTACTGTCAATGTTGTATGAGCAAGCTGAGCTCCTGCTGTTCAGACCGCTAGGCAGGGCTTGGGCCACGAAGGAGAGGATGGGTCTCTTAAGTCTCAGCTAGGGCTGATTCCTTTCTCCTTGGCAACAGATTTCCTTGTCTCCAGAACTCCATATCTCATTGTCACCCAAGAGTGAGGACAGACACAGTGAATTAGCTGAAAAAAAAAAGATGACTGAAGAAGGGGTTGGGTCAAAGTCATGGCCCTAAAATCTGACATTTAGAAGACCAGAATAGGGGACTGTATCAGTTACTTTTCTCATTGTTGTGACCAAATACCTGACAAGAAGCATCACAGGCTCTCTTGCTGCCACGGCATGAGAGTGACAGATGAGGCAGATGCCCCAGAGGGCGGTCTGTCTTTCCTCTTTATTTACATGTCTGTGGGAGAAAGAGACCTTCAGCTTGTTCGGTCTTGATTTTTGTGAGGCGTCAACTCACACTCTATCCACGTGGACAGATCTCTCACCTCTGTCCTCAGACTAGAAACCCACCTCATGTGCTGAGAGTGGTCAGTGAACACAGCCAGACTTTCGCAGGGTTCCTAGCCTCTTCTCGGAGTTCAAATGCACACCAACTGCTAGAGCTTGGACATTAGATGGTCTTCTATTATGAAATAGTGCTGTGTGCTTTACCTTATTATAAGGAAACTCTGAAATATTAATGACATGCCCCTAGTAAACCCCACTAATATGCAAAAGAAAGAGCCGAACCTACCCCCATGCCACCAAAAGCTACTAGAACTCTTACATTTTCATACTGTCCCCGATGATAAATACATACGGGAATAAATACCTACTTTATGAAAGTACGATGTGCTTGTTTGTTTTGTGCATATAATTTTGACTTAGATATAATATGGCAAAACATTAAGGAATGCAGATTTACTGTATAGTGGTGTGGGTTGATTTACCACTCCTCCACCAAATATGAATGTCTGGTAATATTTCGTAATGATGAGTATCTGTGTAGGAAAGAGTCTCAATACTCATCTAGAGGCCTTGGCATCTGGACTCATAGCATCTGGCTATGACTGATGAGGGAGATACCAAGAGTTAGAAACTGGGGGTCCTGGTATCTGACAGTTCTCAGACTGTCCGTGAGCCTCCAGGAAACAGTGAGTTCTTGAGGCCAAATTGTGTGTTGAGTCAGGCCTGGAGAGAACCTGATTGGTTTGGAATGGACTTTATCTCCAGGGATACTTGGAGGGAGAATGACCTCAATCTAGGACATACTTCCTGGAACCATGACTCTCCAGTGGGCTAAACCCACAGTGTCTTCCAAAGAATAAAGATATTACCCACAGAGCACAGACTGTCTCCTGTTCATGTTGAAGCCCAGTGAAGCCTTTGTTGATGACTGAGCAAGCAGGGAGAGGGAGGGGGAAGGGGAGGAGAAATGGCTGAGAGAACCAGACTCGGACGGTTTGTTTCTTGAGTAGAAGTTGCTGGTGGTAGGCGGTGCCAACGGGCTGGGAAAGGAAGCCAGCGCTTATGGAGTGCCCTGGCAGTGTTCTCTCAACTCTTAAAATGATTCTTCAGTATGTAGGGGAGGAAATGGAACGATTAGAACAGAGTCATTTCCCTAAGGCCAGCTGACAGCTGAAGAACTGAGATGAATTTGGACTCTCGTCTTTCTGGAATTCTCTGTCAGGCTGGGTTGAGAAATTTGGGGGCTGTCCAGAAGCCCAATGAAGTGAAAACTAGGGTATATCAATTTTGAGAGTAACGAGTTAATAACATGTGTAAGAGAGCTAGTGGTCATGGCAATGTAAGGCGTCAACTTCCACTTCAGTTCATGAAACCAACCACTCTGTCTTCAGACTAGACACCCTGTCCTATCCTGGGACTGTGAAGGGACGATGGGCTGGGTGGGACCTGACTTCAGAGGTCAGGCCATCCTCTCTGTACTCAGTGAATTTACAGCAATCATGGGGACTTAGAAACGAAATCTCTGAGCTGAGCCCAGGGAAGCAACATTGGAATGCAGAATAGCTAGGACTTGGTCAAGTTGCAGCTAGTTCATCTCCTGAGGTGGCTGAGAGTTTAGTTGCCTTCTAGCTGGCCCCAAGGATCCCAGTGCCCCGAGGGATGGGCTTGGTCTCCAGGAATCGGGTTTCTGTTCTGCCTCTCCAGGTCTTGTCTTCCTTCTTGGTAGTGTTGGAAGCCACTTGGGGGAGAGTACAGGACCAGATAGTAAATATTCAGACTTTGAAAAAGAAGCCATAAACAGCACAGAAAAGAATAAATGTGGCTGTGTTACATTAAAAATTTGCTTAGCTGGTGGGTTGTAGTTCTCAAGAGCATTCTGTACTCGAGAGTGTTTTAAAGTCCCTGTAGGGAGCTGGAGATATGGAATGCTGGCCTAGTATATGCAAGGCTGTGCTTTGTCTCTAGTGCCACACAAGCCAGGTGTGGTGGCATAGTCTGTGATCTAAAAACTCTGGAGGTGGAGGCAGGGGAATCAAAGGTTTAAGATAATCCTTGGCTACATAGTTAGTTCCAAGTCAGCCTGGGTCAGCCTGGGCTACAAGAGATCTGGTTACAAAATAGAATCCCCTCTCCTCAAACCCACAGTGATGTATCACCTGGTATCTATGAGGATGACTACTACAAAAAATAATAAATAAAATAAAGAAATATGCATGAGCACCTGTGTCCAGTCTCCAGCTTCCCAAAACAAATGAACAGATGAAACCCCAAAAAACAAAAATTGGGAAAAAAATCAAATATTGGAGAGGATGTAGAGAAAACAGAATCGCTGTCCACTGTGAGCGGGAATGTAAAGTGTGCCATTACCTTAAAATCAACACAGTAGTTCCTGTATAATTAAAAATAGGGCTATCTTATAAGATTTAGCACTTGCATTTCCGGTGTGTTCCCCAAAGATTAATTATGTAGTCACACTTATAGAAGATTATTCCCCACAGTCAAAAGATAGAGGAAGAAACAACCCAAATGTCCCCCTCAGAGGCTCAGAGAGGCAGGTGGTGGTATGTCCGTTCAGTGGGTGGTTGTCGGCCTTAAATAGGAAGTGGATTCTGACACATGATAGAACACGGACATTATGCAAAGTGAAATGGATACAAAGGGTGAATACTGTATAAAAGATAACGAGACAAAAAGTAGGATGGTGGTTTCCAGAGACTTGAAGGAAGAATGGGGAGCTATCATTCAATGGGGTGGGATGCTGGAGTTGCAGTTTTACAAACTGAAACACACCCTGGAGACGAATGCTGGTGATAGTCGCACAGAAATAGGAATGCACTTAATGTCGCTGAGATGTACGCTTAAACTGTTAACACAATAAGCTGTGGATTATGTGTATTTTGTCTCAATTAAAAATGGGAAAAACTTAAAGTCACTTTTAGGGGCTGAGGAGATGCCTCATCCAGTAGAATGCCTGTCAGCAAGCATTAGGTCCCAGGTTCAGATCCTTAGCACCCAGGTAAACAGCTGAGTGTTGAGTGCATGGCTGTAAACTCTCAGCACTGAGGAGGTAGAGACAGGAGGATTCCTGTGTCTCCTGGCCAGCTAGTCTTGCTGAATTGGCCAGTTCCAAGTTCAGTGAGAAACCCTGATTGAGCAAGAGTACACCATGCTGACCTCTGGCCTCCACATGCATATCACACACACACACACACACACACACACACACACACACACACACACACAGAGAGAGAGAGAGAGAGAGAGAGAGAGAGAGAGAGAGAGAGAGGAAAAATGCTGAACCCATCAATGCTCAAATACTGAGCATGCCTTTGGCCCCAGCTGTTCTTAGAGGCTGAGGCAAGAGGACTAATTGAGTCTAGGCGTTTGAGTCTAACATGGCTAGCATAGAAAGACTTCCCTTGATTCCCATAGGGGATGAAGGAGAAATAAAAGAAGCTGAGCCACAGGAGTGGTATTTCTCCTAGCTGGACACAGTGACCTGCTCATCTCAAGGAGCAGTCTTGGTTGGAAAATACTTTAAGCAGCTAATAAGGGCCTGGCATTGTGTAATGCACTGGCTTGTGGCAGGAAGCAGAGCAGGTCATGTCACTATGTCATGCTGCTCCCATTCTACTCAGGACCCAGAGTGAAAACACAAAAACAAGAACACAAACATGGTGCTTTCAAGCTGGGAGATGTCTAGAGAAAATACAGGGTGACCAGGGAATGCTTTCCCCCTGCCCTCCTCCCGTCCTCTTCCCTCCCTTTCCTTTACCTCCTATCTCTTACCCCCCTCGCCTCCACTTTTCCCTTCTGGCCCCTTCTCCCTTTCTTCTTCAATTTCTTTCCTTCTTTCTTTCATAAATGGGCAGTGAAGCTGTAGCTGTGGGAGAGCTCCAGGGTGGGAGGCAGCCACTGCATGAGGCCACAATGGGCAGAGCTTGAAGAACGGAGAGAGGCTAGCAGGCCAATCAGGCCACTGGGGTTTGAGGGGCATGTAGCAGGGAGCCTTGCAGGCCATGGTCCCGGACAGGAGTTTGATTTCAGGGTCTGTGAAAGTGTGTGAAGTGTTCTCCACAGCGGCCTCCAGCCTCCCTATCCTTATAGGGGAGACCAGGGAAAGTGTACAAGATACCGCGCCTTGCCTCTGCAAACCATTTCTACTACCCATATGGAAAAAATCTAGCCAACATAATTTAGGAGTTATAGGTTGTACACATTTTTCCAATGTTTCTTTTAGGGACCATAAACTTTCAATTTTATGATGAGTTAATATTGATTCTGTGTTGTAAACAGCGGGGCCAGTTTGATTAGAAGAGTAGCAACTTAGTGCCAAACAAGGACTACGAGATTTCCCTTTCCCTTGCCTTCCTTTCTCTTATCTTCCCTTCCCTTTCCTTCCCTTTCTCTCTTCTCCTCTCCCTTCCCTTCCTCTTCACCCTTCACTTCTCTTTCCCATCCTTCCTTCCTCATTCCTTTTTCCCTCTCCTCTTTTCCAGACTTTCTTCTCTCACCTTCTCCCCCTCCTCTTCCCTCCCTTCTCCGTCCTCCCTCCATCCCTCTTTCTTTCTTTCTTTCTTTCTTTCTTTCTTTCTTTCTTTCTTTCTTTCTTTCTTTCTTTCTTTTATAAATGTACTCAAATCTAATGCCTGGCTCACTCTTGGAAGCAAATAGCTTCAATGCATCCCAAAAACCAGGGACAGATCCCAGTTTGATACTGGCCTTAATTTCAGCCAGGCCCCCATACCATGTCTTACAGAATGCTGTGGATGGGAAAGGACTCCTGAAACCCACTAGAAGTTAACTAATCCCAGCTTCTCTGCACTCCTTCCCAGCAGCTCTCCAGGAACCTAGTATTTGCAGGACCCATAACAGGAAGGCAGGAAGCATGGCCCCAGAACCTGGGGAGTGAAAAGATGATGAAAGGTAACTTCTGGAAGACATGAACTCACATTTTAAATAGAAACAGTATTGAAAGAAAAAAACCAAACAAACCAGTCCCTCCTCCCAACCCCAAACACCCCCTCTCACAGGAAATTATAATCAGCTTTACGAAGTTTCCATAGAGAGTACTCTGGGACATTGAAAAATCGGTATGAGGACACCGGATAAGAAGAGGAGGAGCTGAAGGTGGATTGATGAGTTCCCCTTCCCTGGACGTCGGGGCTTGTGCTCAGAGTTCTGACACTTTCCCTGACATCCCAGGGAGGCAGAGATGGCAGTGGCAGGGACATGTAGTAAGGTGAAGGGGAAGTTGGCCACAGCCATTTTGCTTGTGAGCGCTTCTATCAGTAGTGGTACGTGGTATACATTCTAGATGCTGGGTGCTCATTAGTCTCCAGGAATGTATAGTGAGTCAGTCCTAGAGGGGGAATACAGCCATAGCTTTGGAGATATTCTGCTTCCAAATTGAAGAGTGTCATGTAGCTGTCGCTCAGAGTGACCAGCCCTTTGCAAGAGGGGCAGAGACATGACTGATTTACACAATCCATGTGCTTGTCCTGAAGTTTAAACCAAGAACACAGCAACAAAGATTCAGGAGGATCCATAGGAGCAGATTTGTTCGTGGTCTTTGGAGATTCCTCAGCAGCGGCTACCCCTTGGAACCTTGCGGCAGCCAGTGCTCAAAGCTGCTTCCCAGACTTCCCTCGTCTCTGAGCTGCTGCAGGGCCAGCTAATAAATGCCAGAGTTGCCTAGCTAAGCCAAGATCCATGAGTGTGGCTTGCAACCAATGACTTGGATGTTACAAGGTGGCCAGGACAAAGGAGCTGTGTAGAAATGGGGAGCCTCTGTGTGTAGAAGAAAGCCCAAAGTCACTAGTCACAAGTTACATTTCTTACACTCAAAACCTCTTTTGGTTTTGTTCTTTAGATCCTCTTGGCTTAAATTGTGCGAATAGTCCTCGTTTGGGCCTTTATTTTCAGTTTCTCCTGTTTCCCAAGAAACTGCCAGCATCGTTACTTAGAACATTCGTGTCTTCTCTGGAATTGCCAACGTCCTTAGCACGGCGGATAACATCTGCCTATGTGTGGTATCAGCCTGACCTTGTAGCTTGCTCCTGAAAAAAAGTATCCAAGTAGGGACTGGATGGGATAACTTGCCTTTCCTTAGCAGTGGTGGTAAGGGCCTGCTCAGTGCCTGCACATGCTCCACCCTCTTCTGGGAACATCTTCCTCATGATTCTGTGTTCTCTGGAAGTCCTGCTTTGTTGTGAAGAGTTCAGTTGGAATATTATCAGGAATGTGAAGTCATACCTGGCCATCTAGAAGGAATCAGTCCTGTCTTCCTCTGCATTCCCACAACTCAATCTTGTATTGTTATTTATTCCTCTGTCTTGACTTTGAGCTGACACTGTTTATGTACCTCTTCGAATATTTGTTTATTTTGTGTGTATGTCTGAGTGTATGTATGTTCACTATGTGTGTTCAGGAGTTCATTCAAGAGTCTGTGGAGGTCAGAAAATATGTTAGATCCCCTAGAACTGGAGATACAGTGAGTGCTGGAAACTGAACCCGAGTCCTCTACGAGAGCAAGTGCTTTTCACTGCTCAGACACCGCTCCAGCTCCACCCTCAGCCTGTCACTTGCCTTTTAGAAAAAAAGTCTTAGAAATAGTGTTAGGTTGGGGTTCATGGAAGTGACATGGAAGTAAAACAGACAGACATCTGCAGAAGCAGAATTGTTCTTCAATCAGAACAACCGAAAGACACCAGTCTCTCTGTGAGAGTGGAGATAGGTCATTAGCCCTTCAGGTAGGACCTATACTTCTCTCTCAAGGCTTAATGCCAGGAATGCTAAACAAAGCTGTTCTTTTGAATGATGTGTTTGCCATATCTAGGCTGTAAGGGTCATTAGCTGAGTTAGTTGCATCAAAGGTCAATCCTTCCACCTTCAGGTTCCTTCTGAGTGTGATCAGCAGGCCATTTCACCCACGTGCCTCTTTCTCCTCTTTCCTTGGCTGCTGTCTCCCACCATGGTCCACCCAGTCTCAAGCACTAAGATCAGCTCATGGAAGAAGTTAAATGATGTACAGTTGAGTGAGTGGCCTCTTTCTTCCTTCTTTCTTCTGGGGTGAGTCCTGACTCAGATCCACTCCTGGCATTTATGAGACAGCAGAAAGAGACTCCCTTCCCCCAGAAAACAGTTGAATGTCTGAGGCTACAGCACAACCTAAACCCTGTCTGACAAAACATTTATCTTCTCCTTGCCAAGTATGTCTTCATAGCCTCATCCTACCCCACCCTCCTTTATGAATGTGTTTGTACATGTGCATGAGGAAGCCTGTGGATGGTGGGAATCATTCTCATTAGCTTCTCCACCATCTTCAATGAGGCAAGGTCCCAAAGTGCATCAGTATGTCTAA
This sequence comes from Ondatra zibethicus, assembly GCA_004026605.1. NCBI lineage: Eukaryota > Metazoa > Chordata > Mammalia > Rodentia > Cricetidae > Ondatra > Ondatra zibethicus. Next base: position 9,567 of record PVIU01025644.1, read on the forward strand.
TTCTGTCAGCCACCTTGCTCTGGGTATATCCTGTTTCCACCTTCAGAGGCTGGAGTGACAGACAGGTCTCTCAGTCTGCCTGGCATTTACGTGGCTTCTGGGAAACTTGTGAGGAAAGTGCTTAACCACTGAGCCATCTCCCCAGCCCCCAGGCTTGCACTTCTCTGCCTTCTGGTCTGGAAATAGATGGCTCAGGAAAGACCTCCAGCCTGCTCGTTTTTCTTTTCCCCACATCTTTAGCTTTTAATTTGAAGGTCCTCATATATCATAGCTGTAAGTATCCCACCCTAAAGTGCTGCCCTTGGGTACCCTTTAGGGTGCATGTCTCATTAATGTTGCATGATCTCTGGAGGCTGGACTAACGATGGGGCTACACTGGAGTTCTCAGATTCTGGGTGCCAGTGCACAGTGTAGAAAGGTATTATGGACTTCAGGTGGGTAAGGCCCTTCACTTCATGAAATGCAGAATGTCTCAAGGGTGCTAGAGTAGGCCCAGAGTAGGACTCTTCATGCCTGGCTCTGAAGAATGTCTTGTTCTGGCTTTATTCTAGAACTTGGTAGACCTATTCAGAGAACAGGCAGGAAAAACCATGCCCTGACTCCTTGAGTTGCTTCTACACTATAGTGAACAGTATATCTGTAGCCAGAGTGTTAAGCATTGGAGCCCTGAGTGCACTGGGGACAATGGCTCCTGATGCCATGCTGGTCACAGTGGAAGGGACAACAGCAGCCTCTGCAGGTTGTGGTAGGAATGCTCTGAGGCAAAGGCTTGGTTGCAGAGGTCTAGAAGCTTCTCCCTCAGTGCAGTGTTGCCATCACCTCTGATCGACCCAGGCAGGCAGGCAGGCAGGCAGGCAGGGTCCTGGATGGTTGACAGTCACTGTCACTTCTTTGGGCTGAGCAAAACTGGTGGCTGGTACTTTAAAGGAGGTAGGAGATTGTCTGCTTGAAGGCTCTCAAATGGGCTCCCGCGCGCAGCTGTGGTCAAGCTTTTGAAATATTTCCAGCCTCCAGTCTTCCTGCTGTGAAGGCTCTGGGAGCTGTTTGCTATTCTGGGCAGTGGGTGTGCAGATGAAAGGGCAGATGGGTTGCAGAGGACTCGTTCCCCAAACGCCCATAAAATTTTTGATCTTTGGCCCCTGCTGTAAAATGATTCTGGGAATGCACTCAGGCAGGGGCTCAGGACACCAAGATGGGGACTCTCATGGATTCCGGCTAGAGCACAGGATGCTCTCAGTGACACTGGGGACTGGAAAGGTGTTAGGAAAAAGGTTTCATCTAGACGATAGATTCAAAGATGTAAATACTCCATCCACTATAAAAAGGAAATTTTGCCTGTGGGTGTGTTTTACTTCCTGGGCTCAGCTGAGTTGAGCCATTTGACTAACTGAGTGGGACACCCAGCTGCAAGGCAAGCAACCTACGCAGAGCCTGGGGCTCAGCCACTACCCCTGTTCCCAGTCTTCATTTCACAACCTGGAAAATAGGGGCTTTGGACCATTTGTTCTAGAAGTTACCTTCCCAGCTGCCTTCCCAGCTTACCTTTTCAGAAATAGTGGAGTCCAAGGGCCAATCTAGAAAGGTCTTCACGTGACCCTTGTATTCACGTGATTTCAGCTTTTAAATTAGCTAGCAACAGCACTTCTTTAGATTGTGAATTTGATACTAGGAGCCAGAACAGGTTTAATTTCAGTCCCAGCCTGCACACAATGACTATCATATATGTGTGTGTGTGTGTATGTATAAAAATGATATATATAAGTATATTATATATTGATAATCTCTTTGAGCCTCCATTTCCTTGTCTATATTGTATGTTATAGTGTTCTTCCCCTGTGATGGGGGTGAAGTCATGGCTGTGGGTACTGGCTCAGCCTCCAGGATCTCTCTCTGTAGAGCTACCCTGTTCCTGGCTTCAGCAAGCCTGGGCTGGCTCAGCAAGGCAGGAGTCTGCTGATGGGGTTTCCAGGGCCCATGACTTGGGTGTGCACAGGCTCTTCGCTGACAGGTATGTTTACAATGGGTGGAGCAGAGCGACTTGGCCTAAAGGAGAGTTCCCACTGTTGTTCAGGACCTTAGATCTAGAGGGTGTACTAGAGACTGTGTAGTGGGGTTTACTGCCATCCAGTGGGAGGGGCGTGGCAGTGTGGAACAGTGGGAGGAGGGTGAGGTCTGGAGTCAGCCTGAACTGACACTGCTTAACTTGATTCTGTGTCCGAGTGCTTAGCGACTCACCTGTATTCTGCTGGAGCTAACTAACTGGCGGGTGTTTAATGAGTAGAGGAAGGGAAGAAGGGATGCATAAAGGAGGTGAGGCTCAATTTCTTGCTCAGCCACATGAAATTTGGCATTTGTAATTTCCTCGTTAGTAAAGTGTGGATAATAATATTTACCGCAGAGTTGTCAAGACAATTTACCATGATCAGTGTTTCAATCTATTTATCTATTCTCTCCCCCTTTCTCTTTTTCTATCGCTCTTTTTTCCACCTCCCTCTCTTCCGTCCGTCCATCCATCCATCCATCCTTCCTTCCATCCATCATTTACACATCTGGGACAATAGCAACAGCAGCACAGCCACAGTCATGGTTGACTGCTGTAGATGACAATAAGAGAAAGGGGTCATGGAAACAAAGGCAGACAGGCTGCAAGTCCAGTTGTGGTTGAGATAGTACCACTCTCATGATGGTTATAGCCAACCAGGGAAACACTCCCAACTGCATCTTAATGTAATGTGGATAATGATTCTTCAGGTTTATTTTCTTGCCCTTGTTTTTCAACTTTAATTTTTTTAGATTACTTATTTATGTCTATGAATGTTTTGCCTCTGTAGTAATGAGGAGAGTTGCTTTTGGTCCCAGCTGCCCGGCTCCCGGCCGCCTGGCTAGCTTACACTTGAAATAACCATACAGATATTGTATTAATTAAATTACTGCCTGGCCCATTAGTTCTAGCCTCTTATTGGCCAACTCTCACTCTTGATCTAACCCATTTCTATTAATCTGTGTTCACCACGAGATCGTGGCTTACCGGGAAAGCTTCTAACCAGTGTCAGGCTCAGGCAGGAGAAACATGGTGTCTGCCACATTGCCTTCTTCCCAGCATTCTGTTCTGTCTACTCCACCAACCTAAGTTCTGCCCTATCAAAAGGCCAAGGCAGTCTCTTTATTCAACCAATGAAAGCAACACACAAATAGAAGGACCTCCTACACCATTTCCCCTTTTTCTGTTTAAACAAAAAAGAAGGGCTTTCATTTTAACATAGTAAAATTACATATAACAAAACAGTTATCAAGCAAGAATTACAGTTACAATATTCAATATCTATTTTATCTTTTATCATAACAAAGGAAAACTATAATTATAACTACCCATTCTTCAGCTCCATCAAAGACTCCAGAAGGATAAAATATGACCTAAGTAAACAAGAAATAAGCAACTTCCAAACTCTAGAAATGACAGAGACATCTTGCTGCCTGTACAGTAACCCAAAGTTCTTCTGTACCATTGGGGCATCCATCTTCAGCCTACAGGCCCATAGTATCGAGCAGACATTTCCATAATCTGGAAATTTCAAAGACAGTTCAGTCACTTTCTTCTGTATCCTGCAGAATGTCTTGCAGACTCTTTAATGAAGCAGGAACCCCAAAGGATCATCTCACCTTTAGGCAAGTTCAGCAGTCCTCTCTCTGTGGGTTCTTTGTGTCCAGTTTATGAAACAGTCCAGGCAAGAGCAGTTTCTTGCCCAAATGGCTAACCAACTCCATAAGGGGTCTCTTCAATGCCCATCTTCCTCTTGAAGTAAATTGGTGCTTCCAGGAGCAGATGTGTCTCATTGTCATGAAAAGCCCTAAGTTATTAAAACATTTAAAATGCCATATTCTGTAGTCTTTGAGAGATATGAAGAATGTCTATCTAACTGAAATATACCTCTGTATATCTAGAAAATCTAACTAACATGACTACAAGCTTGACTATATCAATGATTATCCATTAACAACCTATATTTTCTAATTATACATTACATTTTTAAATGTGTAGTATATAGTATACATACTACACAATCACAATACCTTAATCAAGATCAGAAATACATATACATATAACAAAATTGACCTTAAATTTATATCAACAAAGCAAAATCCATACCAATGCAAATTATTCATATCTATATCATATCCCCTTTTAAATGTAAAAGAACATTTATAAACAATATTTAGGAATATGGGGGTAGTTTTTTGTCTCCAAACTTCTTCCTGCTGTATGGGGACACTGTTAATCAGGCCTTTCATGGTGTATCCTGTGTGCCAGGTTCATCTCAGTTGGCAGTTGCATGAAGTAATTTTTTGAAGGTGTTCATGGTGACCTTTCAGGATGGTGTGGTCTATCACACCATATTGGTCTAGAAGGAACCCATAGGGTCTCATCCTCTGTGAAAACAAAAGAAGAACCTCTTTTCCAAAGCATCATATCCTTAAACCCAAATTTTGAAGTCAAGATACCTTTAGAACATATATGCTGGTTTAGTTTAACAGACCACACAATGAAATGTCTCTCTGTATTTAGCTCCTTCACAGTCAAAAAATTTAAAGAAAACACAATAAAATAAATAATCTTGATTCTCTGTGAATTATACATTTTTACGTGGCTTATTTTTCTTTATTATTTTTTTAATCTATGACTATCTGTACTCTGTCTCTTTAAAGACTTTAACTGTTTTTAAAGCATTAACTTTATTTTATGACTCTCTATACTCTTTATTTCTTCTCTCCCAAGCCTACGACTTTATCTAACACTATGACCCATTTAGAGGTCTTTTATGTCTGAATCTGTCCTATTGCATTGTCTTTAATTCTCTACTGTCTTGAAGAGCTTTTAAAATGTTAAGCAGCTTGGTTGCAGCTGCTCTGGATGTTGGCTCCACCTCTCTCCAATTCCAAAATGGTGGACGTACCATTTCTGTTAGCTCTGGGGCCGCCAGGCAGGAGCCACACTCAGCACTTTAACTCTGAGAATGAGCATGCAGCACATAAACTCTTTCTTTCTGAGTTACAGCCAAATCTGCCACACAGGGCCCTGCACAGCCTGGAAACATCTCTGTGTATGGTGGTAGGAATCCACCATGCTCTCCCACCTGCCTATGCCTGATCCCACAGTCTGCCCAGGTGGGGAGCACAGGCATAGTCTCTGAGTACTTTCTTCCAGATCCTGAGCGGGCACACAAATATCCGGTCTCATAAAAGCCATTGAAATGCTTTATAGCCAGAGCTCACACTGGCGGCATAGCCCAGGAAGCCACGTTTTAAAATGGCATGGCTTTTCCCCCCCTGCTACAGCTGAATCAGGAAAATTTCTCTTAAAGCAGCTGCGGCAAACCGCCAGTTAACAACAAGAAGCTGTGTTAAACTCTGTATTCTTTTTGAAGCTCTCTCAGATTTTTAAGGGGATTTAGTCCATCATGTTGGAGCGCCAAACTGTAGTAATGAGGAGAGCCTGCTTTTGGTCCCAGCCACCCGTCTCCCGGACGAATAGCTCCCGGCCACACAGCTCCCGGCTGCCTGGCTAGCTTACACCTGAAATAATCACACAGAAATTGTATTAATTAAATTACTGCCTGGACCATTAGTTCTAGCCTCTTATTGGCCAACTCTCACTCTTGATCTAACCCATTTCTATTAATCTGTGTTCACCACGAGGTCGTGGCTTACTGGGAAAGCTTCTAACCAGTGTCAGGCTCAGGCAGGAGAAACATGGTGTCTGCCACATTGCCTTCTTCCCAGCATTCTGTTCTGTCTACTCCACCAACCTAAGTTCTGCCCTATCAAAAGGCCAAGGCAGTCTCTTTATTCAACCAATGAAAGCAACACACAAACAGAAGGACCTTCTACACCATGCCTCTCTGTGTGTATGATGCCTGGGGTGGGCGGAGGCCAGAAGAACTGGAGTTATAGTTGTGAGCTGCTAAGTGGGCACTGGCAACTAAAGCTGGGACCTCTGCAAGAGCAGCAGATGCTTTTAACTGCTGAACCATCTTTCCAGACCCTCAGTTTTTTAAAAGAAGAAATCACAATTTATTTTAATAATCTCAGAAATTTTTCCTTGTTTTCTCTAGAATATTCTCTCTCCATCCAGAGACTCTCAATGTAGGTGGTGAAGGTGTTGAGACTGAATGCTCTTCTTGAATCTTGGCATTAGGGCAAGTGGCTGGGCCGCTTTGGCTTTGCCATCATTGGGCCCTGGGCTCATGTTGCCTTCTCATTGCCATGGCTGAGTACATGGTAGAAGAAACTTAATGCAAGGAAGATTTATTTTGGTTCCCGGTTTCAGAAGATTTCAACCAATCAGTGATGGGGCAGGTAGGGAGGCATGATGGAGCACCTCTGACTGTCAGCAGGAGCATGAGGCAGCAGCTGCTTACAGTGGGGGAGGCCAGGGAAGCAAACAAGGACACCAGAACCAGGGTCTGAGGTGACCTTCAAAGGTCTTCTAGTCATCTGCTTCCACCAGCCAGGGCTCACCTACTAAAGTCTCTATACTCTTCAAAAAGGCTCCACAACTGGAGGAAAGATGCTCAGAACATGAGCATGTTGTGGGGCGCATGCAGGGTAGGGAGCAGAGTTTGAGGCATCCCTGGTTATCAGCTGTTGGCCGTTGCGGTTTCTATCCTGTAGATACAACCCAAGATAGAGTTCAGTAGCAAAGGATCATGTGAAAAGCCTTAACAAAGAGCGGGTGACAGCATTGCCGTTGCACTGTGGCTCAATTTCCTGCATTGGGAGGCTCGCACAAGTGCATGCTGGGTATTTTAGGACCCTGTAGGCCACCTCTAGGTTTTCTTAGTGTACATTTCGTACAGGGTGTATCAGAACAGTAAGATGCCACGCACAAATGGACAGTTATGCACGTGCAGTACTGACAAGGGCCACTCTCTACCCAGCACCATGGTTTCCTGGAAGTCTCCTTTCTCTTGCACTTGACAACACTGCTGAGGTGCCTGACAAGGACCTAGGTGTCACAGAGGCTGTCTGTGAGTGGGGAATAGACTCCCCACCATTTCTAAGGCGACTGCAGGCTCACCTGACTCCAAAAGGAAGCTTGGGGATGTTACCTTCCTACTTCTTCTAGTCAGGCTTGGTTTTCATGGTTCTTCACATCAGCCTGAGCTGAGCAAGTAAGCCTCTGTCTCCCTGACCAGTGCCCAGACACCAGTGTTGTTCTAGGAAGCCAATTAAGTAAAAGCCCACCTCAAATGCAAAGAAGCCCATTGAGTTATTCTACATTAAAGAAAAAAGTCTCTTGTGTATTGCTAAAATCAAGTTTGCGATCTCACCCTCTCTCATCTGGACAAGACAATGTCGGGAGGAAGAACAATGTCACCTTTCATGCGTCAGTTCTTTTCCACTGGAGCAGCTGGAGGGTTGTCTCAGACACTTTCTTGGCTGGGATTATGTCCTGTTCCTACTTCCAAACTGATCCCCAGCAAGGGGAACAGAACGGCTCTGCTTGGTCCTGATGAACCGATTGAACTTAAACTAGTGTTGGGTTGGGAGGCCATGACACCTGTACTCATCCCGGGGAACCATTATAAACTTGCTTGCTTATAAAACTACCCTGAATACAACCAGTTTTTTAACCCAAAGGCAACAGCAGTGGCATAGGAGATTTTGATTTTACTATTCAAATTTCATAAATCCTGCTGCTGTTTGAGGTCCTCTATACCTTAGTTTAACTTGGCACAAGCATACACAACACACACACACAATCAAAACAAACAAACAAAATACACCCAAACAGTAAGGATTCTAGGCAGTCTCAAAGCTATCTCTGCCAGTTCTGTAGAATAGAAACAGGAACTCAGAAGTGGCCCCAAGGCTCACTCTGCAAGTCACCAGGTCCACTAAAGCTCTTCTCCACATCCTTCCCCAGAGCCAGGATTGATGGTTACTGCAGAGCTGGCTTCCTCTATAATGAATCCCAGGATGCCCTGCTCTGGGGAGGCCTTCCTGGTTTCTATGGCTTCAACGGCCCACTGACTAACGTTGAGTACAAGCTGAGGCCGAGGCAGTCCTACCATGGCCTTCTGAATAATAAAACCAAGCCATCCCATCATTTCCCTTTCCCTCAGAGGGAGAAAAATGTTTGGAACACAAGGCCCATCAAGACCTTTCCTGTTGCTGATGTCTCTATTGGAGACTTGACTGCAGAGGTTAAATGTTTTGGATTACAAAATGTACATTATATGGGGGTCTTCCTATAAATCAACAAGGCAGGTATGTTAAACACAGAAAAACATCTCCAGCTGTTCCCTTACTCATCCTGCTTGTTATTTAACTCAGTCTGGGCCCTAAGGAATATTTTTAGTTGTACTGTCAACAGTTTCAAAACAAAGAAGAAAGTAGGGCTGGCAAATGAGGAGCCCAGCTGGCCCTCTGTTTAGGCTCCCACTGTATATACTTTAATCCTGACACCTGCAAGCTATTTAATCAGGATTTACAATTGAACATGAAGGATGAGGGGTCCGCAGGGCTGTGTTTCTAGTGTTTGGATTGCAAATGACGGAGAAAAACTTTGTTATCGGATGTTGTAGCTATTTGAAGTTGGGTGCCCTCTCACCCAAGGGGAACCCAGCATCATTTATCACTCCTCAGAAAAAAAAAAAAGAAGCCAAAAACCTCAGCTCAGGCAGACCTTGTCCCTTACAGCAGAATATGCTAGAGTAAACAAACTTGGGATTTATGAACAATGAGAAAAATAATTTCCAGAGAGCGAATGACAGGAGGGAGCAGTTTGTAGGGAAATAATGAGTCCACGGCAGAGGCTAAGACGCAAAGCAACATGGAGCACGGATATTGGTCTACGATCCGGCCAAGGACTATGGGAAAGAACAGAGCAGAGCAAAGCAAGGAGATTTTGCCTAACACACAGATGGAATCTAAACTTGCCTATAAATCAACAAATTTCCAAAATGAAATATAGAGACACCAACTTTAGAGTTTCCAAGTTGCCTTAGGAAAAGTATGCAAAATTCTGAACAGAAACTCTCTGTTGGGAGTGTGGAGGTGCTTCCAAGATGATAGTCTAAAAGCTGCCTGCAAAAATGGCAACCCAATGCTGTTTATTGAGGTCTAGTTTTTACATTTGAGAGAGACAAAAAAGATAAAGATAGTGTCCCAGCCCCTCAGGGAACTCTAGGCTATTTGAGAGAAGACAATCCCAACTGAGATAGCAAGTTAGAAAAGTGACCATTTGAAGTTCCCCAGAGAAAGTTGGCAATCACTGTCAACTAGAGGATCTGCATAAAACTTTCTGAGGCGCCTCCAGTAGAAAGGCAATTGTTCCCAAGGTGGTCTAGTTAGCACCAAGAGACCCAGATGACTCTTTCTGCTCACACTGAGACTCCCGTAGTTAAGAAATGCTTGGTGAAAAGCTGATGTAAGTTCATTACATTTGCATCTATGAGTTTTTCCTACTGTATTCATGGGGATGTGGAAAGTAGAATAAATTGGTGAAAAACAAGGCTTGTCCATCTGGTCAGCGTTGGAGGCTAGTGTGTGGATGGATGGCTTCCTTGGCAATACTGTTGCTGTTTCCTTCCTGCACTCTGGAGAGCACTGGGTGATAAACACTGAGTTTGGTTACAGTCTACAGCCTCATGGAATGATCTAGGGGGTATTAGAGCATATGTTAACTGAGTTGCCCAGATGGTCTTGGGGGTGGCTTTAGAAACAAGTTAGGGACTGTGACCAAGAGGACTGGGACTTGGCTGTGGCTTTACTGGAAATTGTTGTTTTAATGTCCCACCCAGAAGTTTAGCCCTTCTAGCAACTCTTTTCTCCCAATCCACTTTTTTTTCAGTATATATAGGCTGGGGAGTGTGTTAAATTCAATCAAATATGAAAGAGCAGGGTTGAGAGCTATAGCAAGCTGTTTATATCTTCCATTGGACCAGGATCAGCTAACACTAAGAGGTAAGTGAATGACTAGAACTGGAGAAATGACTGATTCTATTAAGAACACTTACTGCCCTTCCTGAGTCCCATGTTCAGCATCTACATTGGGCAGTTCCCAAAAACCTGTGACTCAGCTCCATGGAATCTGATGCTCTCTTCTGGTCTCTGTGGGTACTACACACATGTAGCAACTACTCAAATAGACATATACACATACATATAAATGAAAATTAAAATCTTAAAAGAAGAATCCCATGACTGTCAAAAAAGCCATGTGACTTTTAAAAACCATCCAAGAACCAGATTTACTGGCTTGCTTAGAACTCCTTATTCATATGAATAAAGGTAACATGGTTTTTTTTGATTGTTAAAATAACATATGCCTCATTTCTTAAATTAATATCTGAAACACAGGCAAACATAGAATAAAACCAGCATTCTGTGATAATTTTGGAAATATCCCCATTTTATAATCTGATTTTTTTCACTTATGCTATCATACTTAATTTCCTTGTTTGTCTATATTTTCTAAATCTGAATTATAAGGCCTGTATAATATTTGATCACATGATTTTCCTTGTATATTTAGCTAATCCATTTTGTTGCATGTTTGGGTCATTTCAGTCTTTCTAAACCTTAATAATCAATGTAGTTATGAATATTGTAAAAACAAATCTTCAGTAGTATAATACAGCTTTATTTGAGCAAATGTTTTGAACTTCAGTTTAGTCTTAAACTTTTGTATTTCATCTTAAAGTCCTATTAGTCTCATGTTTTTACCTTCCCAACTTTTTTGAATCATAATTGACCAATAAAAATGTAAGGTATTCAAGGGAGACAGCATGAGTGATATACATCTACTAAGTGTGATGACCACCCCAATCAATGACTTAACATGCCCATTTTAATTCATAGTAATTTATTTGTATGTATATGACTATGTGTGTGTGTTTTGAGGGCACTTAAATATGCTCTGTTGTCAAACTTTAAATAAATAGTACCATATGTTTAGCTGTGGTCACCACATTAAACAGTAGATTTCCAGAAAGTATCACTCAGATCTTTTAACAAAATCTCACCATCTCCCATAGCCACTAGCAACCTGTTTCTGTTCTTGTTTCTGTGAGTTAAGCTTTTGAAAGAACATTTTAATTAATGTGTGTGTATGAGTGCAGTTCCCAGTAGAGTTAAGAAGAGGGTGTCAGATCCCATTACAAGAGGTTGTGAGTCACCTGATGTGGATGCTGGCGACTAGACTTGAGCCCTCTGGAAGGGTGGCACATGCTTGTTACTGCTGAGCCATCTTTCCAACCCTTAGATTCTAAATATAAACGAGATCATACATTTGTCTTTCTGTGCCTGGTTTATTTCACCTCATATTACATTCTTTAAGTTTGTCTGTGTTGTCAAAATGACAAAATTTCCTTCTTTTTGCAGCTGGATAATGTTCAATATTTTACACACACACATTTTCTTTATCTGTTAGCAGATATTTAAATTGTTGCCATATCTTAGATGAGATGAATAGTGCTACAACAAACATGAGAATTCTTTAAGATACTGATTTAATTTCATATATATTATGTATATAAAATAATTTCATATATATGAAATTAATATAATCTATCTATCCATTTCCACAAGTAGGATTGCTGGGTCATATGGAAGTTTTAATTTCCCATAGCGATGATTTACAATCCCACTAACACTGTACAAAGGCTGCTTTTCCTGACACTCTTGCCTACACATCCCTTTTGTCTTTTCTTAACAGGTATGAAGTGATGTCCTGTGTGCTGTTGGTGTACATTTTCCTAACGATCAATGGTGGTGTGAGCCTTTGCATGTACTTTGTATAACTCTTAGAAAAATATCTAGTCCAGTCCTTTGTCCCATTTAAAATTGTGATTTGTTTATTTATGCTATTAAGTTGTATAATATTCTTATGTGTTTTAGATCTTAAATTGTATCAAATATATAGTTGATACAGTCTGTGGGCTGCTGTCTTTGTTAGTTTTAATTGTCAGCTTGGGGAAGTCTAGAGTCATCTAAGAGGAGAAGCCTCTTTTGAGGAACCACCTAGTTCAGAGTGACTTGTGGGTGCCTTGTGAGAAAACTTTTAACTGACGTGGGAGGGTTCAGCCTATGGTGGGCATCATTCCTCATGCAGATGGTTTTGGGCTACATAAGCAAGCTAGATAAGCACCAGCCAGTGAGCAAGCCAGCAAGCAGCGTTCCTTCATGGTTCCTGCCTTGAGTTCCTGTTCTGACTTCCTTCAATACTGGATTGTGCCCTGGAAGTGTAAGGCAAATAAACCCTGTCCTCTGTAAGCTGGTTTTGGTCAGGGCATTTTATCACAGCAGTAGAATGAAACCAGGGCAGCTATCTTCCCCCGCTTCTTTCAACAGGGTCTTGCTGTATTGCCTCTGCTACCCTCAATTTCATGATCCTCCTGCCTCTAGCTCCCAAGTGCTGGCACGAGTGGGATGTGCCATCATGCCCCGCTGTTTTGTTACTCGATTCCTTAGCTACAGAAATGCTTTTAGTTTGATATAATCCCACTTTTTAAATTTTTGCTCTTGTTGTTAGTGCTTTTGATAACCTAAAGCATATGTGCTTTAGGCACATGACAGAGAGTCATGTGCATGCATGCATGCATGAGCATTCATGCATGTGTGTGTGTGTATGTGTGTGTGTGTGTGTGTGTGCATGCGTGTGGTGTGCAGGTGTGTGCATATGTGTATGTCTATGTGTGTAGACCAGAAGTCAACATCATGTATTGGTCTGCAGGTGCCACCTACCTCTTGTTTAGAGACACCTCCCTTTATTGGCCTGGAGATCACAGAAGAAACTAGGCTAGCTGGTCACTGAGCCCCAGGAATCTGCCTGCCCCTGCCTCCCAGTTCTGGGGTTATAAGCACATGCCACAATTCCCATGTTTTATGTGGGTTCTGGGATTAAACTCAGGACCCTACGCCTGGGCAGCACCTCTGCTGACTGAGTCAGCCCTCCACCCAGCGTCAAGGAATTTCACTTCTTTATTTTTTTCTAAAAGTCTTATGGTTTCAGATTTTGTGTCTAGTTATAACACATTTCAAGCCAATCTTTGTACATGGCGTAAGATGAAGATCTAATTTCTTTTGTGTGTAGATTCCAATGTTCCTGTATACCACACATTAAGGAGTCCGTTCTTTTGTAATTGTGTATTCTTGGCACCTCACTGGGGATTAGTTAACTGTATATGCATGAGATTTTTTTTTCTAGACTGTCAGTTCTGTTTGGTGATCTGTGTATCTTTGCTCCTCATGAATGTCTTGCTGTTTTGATTAACATAGTTTGTAATAAATTTGAAATCAGGAGCATGCTGCCTCTAATGATGCTCTTTCTCCAAATTGCTTTGGTTATTCAGGGACTTAATTGTTCCATACGAATTTCAGAATTCTCTAATAACTTCTATGAAAAGTCTCATATAAATTTTGATAGTAATTTTATTGACTGTAGGCTGCTTTAGGTAGTAGGAACATTTCAACAATATTGATTCCTCTAATTCATAAATATGGGCTATGGCTCCATTGAATTTTTTCTTCTTTAATTTCTTTTATCCACATTTTATAGTTTTAGTGTGCAGATTTTTTAACCTTCTTGGCTCAGATATTTCTGAGTACTTTTTTGATATAATAGAAATAAAAAGAATCATGAGATTAAAATGTTTTTTATTTGATAGCCAATATGTTTAAATACTTAATATGCAAAAGCTCTTATAGTCAATGAGAAAGTGTGGATTTTGCGATTAAGAAAAAGAAAATGAGATGGAAGTGGCT
>PVIU01025645.1:0-23365 GCA_004026605.1 Ondatra zibethicus
AGAACCGAGTCTTTTTGAATGCACTCCTTCCTAGGCCAGGAGGGATGGGGATGGGCCTTGGACTTCCAACAGGGCAGGGCACCATTCCCTCTTTCAAGGAAGAAGGGGGAGGGAGGAGGTGTGGGGGGGTAGTGGGAGGGGACCGGGAGAAGGGGAAGAAAGAAAAAAAAATTTTATTTCTTTAATTTTGTTCTTGAATGGAAAAAATAAAACAAAACAATGTATGGAAAAATAAATAAAGAAATAAATAAATAAAAAGAAAAAATCTTCTGAAAAAAATAAAATATAACTTGCCATTGATCAATTCTGATTTCATTATATTGGTGTCTCTGGGGCATACACTATTAATGTTTTATTTTCTCAGTGTGATCTTTAAACAATATGTTATATAATGGTGGGTGGAATTATACTATATCTCAGATTGTCTTCATACGTTTAGTGACTATAAGAAAAATTGCTGCTAATTTTTATTTGAAATTATATACAAATAATTTTTTCATTATTTATTTTTGTTTTTATATCCTACCTGCAGTTTCTCCTCCCACCTGTCCTCTTTTCCTTCATGTCCCTCTGCAAAACTTCCCCTTGTTCCTCCATCCACTCTTCTTTCCTACATTTCTCTTCACATAAAGCCAGGCCTCCCATGAATATTCATTGGCAGTCTTACCTGACTCCAGGAGACAGCTAGTTCATACTCTGTGTCCCCATCCTTGATGTTTCCATTGCACTACCTTTCTTGCTCTTCCCAAAGGTGTGTCCTCCCATGCATTCCAGTTGACTTTCCTAGTACTCTCTCACTTTCCCCTTCTGCTTGCTCCCTCCTGATTCCTTATGTGCCCATTCCCACTAGCCATCCAGATACCTCCCCTTGACCAATGGTAGTGTCTGTTCTCTTTCCTGTTCATGGTGAGATTCATGTGTTTGCCCATTGTCCCCTTGTCATTACTTCTCTGGGTCTGTATATTTTAGCATGATTATCCTTTTTAATGGCTAATATCCACATATAAGTGAGTCCATATCATGTTTTTCTGTCTGGGTCTACATTATCTCCCTCAGATTTAATCTTGTGTTTATTGAGATCCTTTACTGTAAACTCTGGCAGGTGTAGTTCTCTTTGTATACTAAAATATATGCTACTTTTGGTATGGATAAATCCTCTATATATCTTTGTGCCTTTTCCTTTATTTCTTCTGAAGAAATCATTGTAAGTAATATGAAAACAGTTTTCATTGTTTCAAGAGTATTATTTTTGCCATGTTCATTACTTTCTCAAATTGAAACATTGATCCAATTAATAGATCTAATAGAAATACGATACCATTCTGTAGGCTGTCATTTTGTCTTGTTGACCATATCCTTTTCCTTTCCGGAAACGTCTCAGTTTCGGGAGGTCCCATTTATTTATTGTAGCTCTCAGTGTCTGTGTACTGATGTTATATTTAGGAAGTGATCTCCTGTTCCCATGCATTGAAGGCTATTTCCCTCTTCCTCTTCTATCAGGTTCAATGTGGTCAGATTTATATCGAGGTTTTTAATCCATTTGGACTTTTGTGCATGGGGTTAGATATGGATCTATTTTCATTCTTTTAAATGTTGACATCTAGTTATGCCAGCACCAATTGTTTAAGATGCTTTCTGTTTTCCATTGTATAATTTTAGCTTCTTTGTCAAAAATCAGTTGTCCCTAGGTATGTGGATTCATATGTGGGTCTTCAATTCAATTTCATTGGTCAACTTCTCTGTTTTTATGCCAATGCCAAGCTGTTTTCATTACTCTAGCTCCATAATAGAGCTTGATATCAGGGATGGTGATGCCTTTGAAAGTTCCTTTATTGTACAGGATTATTTTGGCTATTCTGGATTTTTTGTTTTTCCATATAAAGCTGATAATTGTTCTTTCAAGGTCTGTAAATAATTGTGTTGGGATTTGATGGGGATTGCATTGAATCTATAGCTTGTCTTTGGTAGGACGGCCATTTTTATATGTTGATGCTACCTATCCAAGAGCATGGGAGATTTTCCCATTTTCTATTATCTTCTTAACTTTCTTTCTTCAAAGACTTAAAGTTCTTGTCAAACAGGTCTTTCACTTATTTGCCTAGTATTACTCAACATATTTTATGTTATTTGTGGCTATTGTGAAGGGTGATGTTTCTCAGATTTCTTTCTCAGCTTCATTATCATTTGCATATGGGAGGGCTACTGATTTATTTTAGTTGATCTTATTCCTTTGATATTACTGAAGGTATTTATCAGCTGTAGGAGTTCCCTGGTAGAGTTTCTGGGGTCATTTATGCATACTATCATATCATCTGCAAATAGCAAAAGTTTGGCTTCTTAGTTTCCAGTTTAAATCCCTGTGATCTCCTTTTGTTGTCTTATTGTTCTAGCCAGAAATTCAAGAACGATGTCGAATAGACATGGATAGAGTGGACAGCCATTTCTTGTTCTTGATTTTAGTGGAATCATTTTGAGTTTCTCTCCTTTTAATTTGTTGTTGACTCTCAGCTTGCTTTTACTATGTTTAAATATGTTTCTTGTATCCCTGACTTCTCCAAGACCTTTAGGACTGATTTCCAAAATATATAAATAACCCAAGAAATTAGAACTCGAAAATCCAAATAATCCAATCACAAAATGGTGTGCAGAACTAAACAGATAATTCTCAACAGAAGAATCTCAAATGGACAAATGACACTTAAGAAAATGTTCAACATTCTTTGCCATCAGGGAAATGCAAATCAAATGACTCTAAGATACCGTCTTACATCAGTCAGAATAGCTAATATCAAAACACCAATGAAAGCTTTTACTGGAGAGGATGTAGAGTAAGGTAAACACTCCTCCATTGCTGGTAGGAATGCAAACTTGTACAACCACTCTTGAAATCAATATGGCAGTTTCTCAGAAAATTGAGAATCAACCTACCTCAAGATCCAGCAATATCACTCTTGGTCATATACACAAAGGATCGAACTACAAGGACATCTGTTCAATGATGTTCATAACAGCATTATTTGTAGTAACCAGAACCTGGAAACAATCTAGATATCCCTCATCTGAATAATGGATAAAGAAAATATGGTACATTTACAAATGGAGTACTACTCAGCTGTAAAAAAAAATGACATTTTGAAATTTGCATGCAAATGGATGGATCTAGAAAAAAATCATATTAAGTGAGGTAACCAGATACAGAAAGACAAATATAATATGCTCTCACTCATAAGTGGGATATTAGCTGTAAAGCAAATGATAACAAGCCTATAGTCCATGAGCCTAGGAAGCTAGGTAACAAGATAAACCCTAGGAAAAACATACAAATATCCACCTGGAAAGGGGAAATAGACAAGATTTCCTCACAAAATTGGGAACAAAGGGATGGGGGGAGTGGGGAAGGCAGAAGGGGAAGAGGAAGGGAGAAGGGGAGGGGGAAGGAAAACTTGAGGGAATGGGATAGCCAAGGTGGAAGAAAGACTGAGATGAGAGCAAGAGAAGAGATATTTTGATTGAGGGAGCCATTATGGGGCTTTCAAGAAACCTGGCACTAGAGAAATTCCCAGGAATCCACAAGAATGACCCCAGCCAAGAGCCTAAGCAATAGAGGAGAGGGTGCCCAAACTCACTTTGCCCTGTAGACAAATTGATCAACGTTATATATGTCACCATAGAACCTTCATCCAGCAGCTGATGGAAGGAGAGGCAAACACCAGCAGCCGGACACTGGTCTGAGCTCCCAAAGTCCAGTTGAAGAGTTGGAGGAGAGAGAATATGAGCAAAGAGGTCAAGACCATGATGGGGACCCCCACTGAAACAGTTTACCTGCGCTAATGCGCACTCACCAACTCTTGCAGGACAGGGAAGGAAACAGCATAGGACCAAACTAGAACCTATGAATGTGGGTGACAGTTGTATAACTGGGGCAGACTGTGGGGGCACTGGCAGTGGCACCAGGATTTATCCCTCCTGCTTGTACTGCCTTTTTTGAAACCCACTCTCTTTGGATTGATACCTTGTTCAGACTAGATACTGTAGGAAGGGCCTTGGACCTTCCCCTAAGCATTGTGCCTTACCCTCTCTGAGGCGTGGATGGGAGGTGGGTGGGGATATGTGAAAAGAATGGGAAGAGGGGAGAAAGTAGCAAAATGATTTGGTATATAACATTAATATAGATAGTTTGTTTAAAAAATTAAAATAAAAGATTTATACAGAGAAAAAAAATAATATCAAGTTTTTTGGGAAAAATAGCTGAATCTAGTATCATACAGGCCTGATGATAATTTTCCCTATACATTCTCATATTTTACTACAAATATATTAATTTAGAGTAGTTAGAATATTATTAATGTGGTAAATGGATCAACTTGAGAATCTAAAATTCTGTGCCAAATATTTTAGTGCGAAAAAATAAACAATGTAGGCGATTGTTTTATTGCCATTGTTTATTTATAGTAATATAGGATTAAAGTTATTCAACTAACTTAATAGGTAGTCTATGCCATAGGCAGTCAGGCTTATATCAATAAGACCTATATGGATGAAATGAAGTACAATGACCTTTCTGTTATGTAACATAAAATTAAATTGTGAGATTAAAATTGCTATGGTTAGTTTTTCTTCACAACTACATTCTCCTGAAAGAAGTATTCATATAGAAATAAACCTATATCTCTACACTAGCATGCATGTAGAATACTATTATCTACTTAAGAGTTTGTCTAGTTAAATATTGCCTGAAATGTTATTAGTGTTTTAATTTGTTGCATTATGGGGAAGAGTTGTTCTACTGCATTTTACCCTCAGTGTTATCTTTACATAGCTTCTTAATGGCTTAATGGTACAACTGGATCATTTCCTCTACAAGAGTTTAATTCTATGTAGTAGTTTTGTCATCTGTAGATTTCCAATTTAAATATTTAGAAACATCACATGATGCTATATTGCTTAAGTGGCATTTTGTAATTGTTTTGAAAGCATTAACAAAACATGCCTCATTTCTCACTTTTATAAAATTTAAATGGAAGATAATTTATAAAGAATCAAACCCTTGCAAATATGTGTATTATTTAGATTTCTTGCTCTGCACAGAACATAAAACATGAACAACTGGAAAAGAATAATTTTATTTTACCTTGTTGGTACCAAGTTACAGAATTTGGAGGTAATGGTCATCAATTTGCACATTTCCCTAATAACCTACACAAGAATGATATCCAAGAAATTAAAATATATTAAAATATATTTTTTGGAGTCATTTATAAGAATAAAAACATGAACACCTTAAAAGCCATTTCACAGAGAGACTTTCATATAATTATTTTTGCATAATTACTTATAACAGCAAATCTCAGAACCAACTTATATGCCCCAAAACGAAGGATAGATAAGGAAGAATCATATATCTAATGAAAATTTTGAGCCATTAGGAAGAATGAAATTATATAGTTTGTGGAAAATGGATTTAACCTAAGATAATCATATAAGTGAAATAAGATAGCCATATAAAAATGAGTATTTTTTATTTCTTTAATTTGGGCTTCCTTGATGCCACATAAAATCACATATGTATTTATTAACAGATATGAAATTGTCATGATGATTGACAGGAAAACAAAGAGGCAAGAAAATAGATGGAAATTGTGAGAAATCTACAACATATACTTATAACAAAATATTAGCAATGGTAATACAAGTGTTCACTCCCATTTCTAGGCAAATAAGAATTTTCAAGGCAACATTATTTGGAAAATAAATTAATAATGTAACTAATTTATTAATTTGATTGCATTATAGTAGAATTAGTTTTATTAAATATGGTAGGTCTATTTTGTTTGGTTTGTCTGGTGAGTCAGAAAAAATGGAGGAACAGTTTCTGTGTAATTATTTCAGGCATAAGCTAACTGGGTGCCGGGAATGCAGCACACATGCCTCATAGTACAGTTTTAGTCATCCTTAACAATGCTAATATTTTATGCAAGTTTTCACAAAATTTTAGCATTTGTGGTACTTTATTTATACTGTATGTATGCTAGGAATAATTTAATTGATAAACTGATTAAATAGAATATTATGTATCTGTGTAAGGAAGACCTGTAGTAACACGATGAATGAATTGTATAGTGATATTTATTTATGTTTTAATAAGCTTGGCTGACTATCAAAAGAGCAAAACTAAGGTACTAGAAGTCAGGCAGCGGTGGCACACACCTTTAATCCAAGGTTTGGAAGACAAAGGCAGATGGGTCTCTATAAGTTCAAGGCCATCCTGGGCTACACAAGATCAGTGCAGAAACAAATTCAGGTGGTGGTAACTCACACCTTTAATAGAAGTATTAGGGGCCAAGCACCTGCTTGAGAGGGAATATAAAATGGAGGGGTGGAGCAAGAGAGGTTCTTCCTGCTTAGTTGGCTTCATCTGTGGTCACACAGCCTTGGTGGAGCTAAGACTTCTCTAGTGGCTTGACTTCTTTGCTTTTCTGGTTTTCGGGTTGAACCCCAATATCTGAGTCTGTGTTTTTATTATTTGTGCTACAGTATTGCCCCCATTGAAACTCTTTATTTATCAAGAAAATCTTGTGATTATACTGGAAATATAATTTAGTAGTAAAGAAAACACTGAGCAAGTTGGTGTTGGAGGGTCCTTCTGTATTTGGGTTGCTCTTATTGGTTAATAAAGAAACTGCCTTGGCCTTTTGATAGGGCAGGACTTAGATACACAGGGAAAAGAGAACAGAATACTGGGAAGGGGACAGAGTCAGAGAGAGCTGACCGCCGTGAAGCTCCCAGGTCATGCTGAATTTTTCCTGGTAAGCCACGGCTCATGGTGACACACATATTATTAGAAATGGGTTAAACAAATATGTGAGTGTTAGCCAATAAGAGGCTAGAGCTAATGGGCCAGGCAGTATTTAAATAAATACAGTTTATGTGTAATTATTTCTGGCATAAGCTAACCGCACGCCTCTTGCAACACAAGTTTACAAGGCACACCATAGGAAGGAACAGAAGAGTATTAAAATGGAGTACATAGGCTAGAGAGATGGCTCAGCCGTTAAAGGCTATGCTCACAACCAAAAATATAAAATGGAGGACTTATGCTAAAAGAAAATGACTTAAAGAATGCTTCAAAACTCCTTAGGCCAGAAGATTCATAGTTTGAGAAGCTTTAGGTTGGAGTAGTTTGTAAAGTTCTCCATTAGAATCCAACAGAATTCAGAGTCAGAGGAAGAAGAGACATGTTGTGAGGTGCTGTCTTCAGCATGAGCTGTTCATTCCACTAATGAACATACAGTAGCGGTGACTACCTGCACAAACTGAGGTCATTAATATTTCACTATAGATAGGAAAGAGTTACAGGAACTCCAAATACATTCAGTTAAAGAAAGAAAGAGACAGGGGGAAGTGAGAAAGTGAGGAAAGGAGAGAGGGAGAAAAGAAGGAAGAAAAAAAGGAAAGAGAGAAGGAGGGAGGAAGGGAGGGACAAAAAAGTAGAAGAAGCACGAAGGGAACAGGAGCCACTACTGCTTATGTGAGAGCAAGGGGGGATCAACAGAAGTGAGAAGGCAATGGGAGACAGTAATGATCAAGTGAATATGATCAAAATAAATATATACATGCATGAAAATGTCATAATCAAACACACTATTGTGTATTATTAGAATATTCTAATAAATTTTAAGACATTGTTATACATTTAAGATTTCAATCAGTTTTATGATTAAATAATTTATTATATGTATTTCTACTCGTGCCTATCTTCCTATAAATAATCAAGCATTATAGAGAAGGAGTGGTTTGATTCCCTAATTGAGAACTGTTAGTCTTCTCTTTCTGTCCCTGTTGTCGTGATCAATAAAACACAGTCAAGTAGATAGCCATTTTCCCATGACAACTATTTTGAACTCTTCATAAGCTCATGTTGTGAGCTACATAATTATTGTAGCTATTTCTTCTGGTGCTCAAGGTATAGCACTAGCCATGACTGCTTCTTGGATTTTGAGCTAGATTTCTCTTTATCCATTTCTGCAAAGAAAAATGGGAAATACTTCCCTTGGGGCTCCAGGAGAGAGGATGTTCTGAAAGTAAAAATGTACAGTGTGACCACAATACTTCCTTTGTATGAATGTTTGATATAATCTGTGGAGAAACCCATTTCCTGACTAAATAAGTAGGAATTTCCACTCACTTTTTGAGAAGACTGACAGATACCCTCCTGTACGGAATCACTAACACTATAGTTTGTACAAATATGCCTTCTTTGCCTGTTAGAAAAATAGACAGATAAAAAACAAATAAAAGTAGTTTCAGCACAAATAACAGCAGTATTGAATAGCAGATGTAGGACCCTAGTGAATTTGATAGCCACAGAAGATGTGGAGACATGATACCTGCAGCAAGAGACCAGTCAGTACAGCTAGAGGGACATTAAAGCAAAGGAGTGACAAAAGATGTAGCAGTAGTTGCTGACCAGTAGCATCACTCACAACCTTAGAATAACAACAAGAGCCGCCTATGGAGTTAAAGAGTGTGACCTGATCAAGGAAAAGAGAAATGGGAAGTATAGGGAGGTGTATGGTGTCAGAGAACAGAGAGTAATAAAGGATGCCAAGCTGTAAAGTCCAAAGGAACAGAAACTGCAAATACTTATCACTACAAGCATTCAACGCTAAGGGACAAAGGTCTCAGACACCACAATCCCAGGAGCTGTATCACTGCCACTGCTCTGTGCTGAGGAATCCCCATAATTAGGCCTGTCCAGAAGTTTCAATGGAAGCCAATATCAAGGACTGCAGATCAGGACTTCCAATGCCTATATAAGAGCTGTAATATTAAGATTAAGGGTCTTAGTGTCTAGTATCTTATACTTATACAAGAATTATAATCTTAATGCAATCTACCAGCTGATGTTCTTGTCATTTACCTGTGGCCATTTGCTTACTGCTGTCAAATGCAAAAGGATTAAAAATGTTGCTAAAGATTAGCTGTGCAAGAGCTTCACCTCTCCTAATCATAAATTCTGTCTGGATTCAACAAAAGGACCCTTATCAGCTGACTGATAACACATCTGTACAGAAACATTGATGCTTGTTCTCCATTTTAGGAAACTGCCATAAAAGTAATATTCTATTAATCTGTTACTTTTATGAGCCTACAAATTGCAACTCTGGAATTATTTAAAATTATCAAGTTTTGAAGTTCAAATCAAGCTATGGTTCTGTTTTGTCTGCTTCATTACATTCTTGTACTTCTATACTCATAGTGACTAAGCCCAAATAAATGGCAAGAATTTGTTAATCATCACTACTATTAAAACATACCTTCAGAGGTTTTCTGTTTTACATTAGACTTTTAATTATTACTTGCATTTATAAACATGGTTTGTCACTGAGGTTGAATGATATGGTTAAGATAAAAATAAGTCAAATCTTTGATTAAAATATACAAATAAACATAAGAAGGTTTACAAAATATCAAGTTGAATGCATGAACATTTCATTGTGTACTAAATTAATCAAAACATATTATTTAATCAGTATGCTACCTGTACTCTGTAAAGTAAGACCAGATCACCTTCAAAAACACAAAGTAAAAACTCTTTTCTTAGCTTCAGCAAATCAGCATTTACAGTTACTGGACATAAAAGACACACCTGGCATATGTCTGTGATATCCCACTTTAAATATACTTTTTATGTGTTTTTAATGAAAAATTTAAGTTAATGTGATAAACTGGTGTCAAGAGGTCTCCTACAATAATGGACTGCAATTATTTACTCACACATGTATTACTAGAAAGAAGGGGGATTTAGGAGAGTCATGATACATGTGCTTGTCCTAATTCTGCAACTCCAAGAAGTTAGGCTGAAAGTGGGATGTGAACTTGTTAGAGAAAAAAAAATAAAGTTCAAGGTTTTATTCTATTTTCAATGTTTGGAGGGTGGTGAAGCCTTTGGACACTTACTATGTGATTGCGTTTGGTGTATTGTGAGAATGGCAACTGAAGAAAACACTAATCCTGTTTGTGTTAATGGGGCCAGAGAAAACACATTGCTGTAAAACCTTGTGAAATTTCTACATCATGATTTTAAGCATAGAATGGAGTACAAATGTATGAAAAATTGATACATAAATGTAACTTAATTTTGGAGGAGGTTTTTAACATTTGTTACTTGTCTCATTTTCTTACTGAATCCACCCATGGATAAATGCAAGATGATAGATATACCAACAATAACCAAATAGGATATGCTTAGCCACAAAATATCTAGTTAAGAATTTTTGTGTTGGGTCATTCTCTAGAGTGGAAGAACATCCTAATTATTTTCTCTTCATGAGATATAGCTTCAGAGTTCAAGTTTAGTTTCTCATAACCAGATGAGATGAAGGCAAGTGACTATGGTACACAGAAAGGGCAAACCCACCCAGTTGGTCTAAGAGACCTCACATAGTAGCATATGAACCATTTATAAAATTTTAAAATGTTTAATAACAATATTAGAAATAAGCTGAAAAGAAATACATATAGTTGAAATTTGATTTTCCCATGTTAAATGTTTTTCATTTAGTCATTCACTCATTTCAAAGTCTTATTTTCACTGCCTATAAAATTATAATAGCAATTTCTATTACATAACTTTTATTTTATATTGTGTTTATAATATATTACGATTATACCACTTTACCAACTCCCTTTCCTCCCTCCAGCACCTCCTAGTGATCCTCCCTCAACTTTCTCCCATTACCTTTACTCTCAAGTAGATAGACTCTTTTTCTTTTATTGTTATTCCTATACTTCAATGTCTAGGGAATAAACCTTTGGGGAATTTTCCACTCTCACATTAACATGTCTATTGATATTACCATTGTTTCATTTTGTTTATGCAGCCATTTCTAGAAGAGACTGTTTTACATCAGACTCCCTAGTATAGGACACTAGATTTGGTTAATTTGAGCTGAATATGGCATGCAAGTTTTCTAGTTTTCTTTTCTCAATTTTACTGGTTTAACACTTTTTCATGATTTCTTTTTTTGTATTCATCATTTTCATTTATTTTGCATACCAACCAGTTTACCCTCATTCTTCTTCACCTGTTCCCTCTCCCCAAATCCCTTCTAGTCCTCCACCCCATCCACTTCCCCTCAGTCTCCATTTAGATGGGGTAAGGCCTCTCATGGGAGTCAGCAAAGCAAGGCATATGAAGTTGAGGCAGGACCAAGCTCTGCCATCTGTATCAAGACTCAACAAGGCATCCTACTGTAGTATGAATAATAAAATCTAGACACAGATATTGGGATTCAATCCAAATACCAGAAAAGCAAAGCAGCCAAGCCACTAAAGAATTCTTACCTCTACCAAGGCTGGGCTACCACAGATTAAGCAGACTAAGTAGACTAAGCCTATCTCCCTCCCCTTTCACTTTAAATTCCCTCTAGTAGTGGATTAAAGGCATATGACTCCCTAGTACTGGGATTGAAGGTGTGAACCACTACCACCTGTATTTGTTTCTGCATTGGTCTTGTGTAGCCCAGGGTGTCCTTGGACTCACAGAGATCCTTCTGTTTTGTGTCCCAAATCCTGGGATTAGAGGTGTGTGCCACCACTGTCTGAACTCCAGTGTCTTAAATTTGCCTTTCTAATATTAAGGTAAGCTTTATTTATTAAAACATAAATAAAATATCACTATATTTCCACAGTTTTGTCTAAAATAAAAGGATATAATTACTATAAGAAAAACTATATATAGTCAGTAAAATAACTATATGTGATATATACAAACAATAAGTACATCGACAATGCCTAGTCGATTTGCATTCGACAAATTCAGAGAAAATATTCCATATCTTTCCTATTTTGGTGAGTCCAAAATCTTATACCTAATTTACTTTCTATCATAACTTGTTTTCTGTGTCTGGTAAACAAGGAAAACTATAGCTATCTAGATATCAACTAATTCAGACATCTAAGAAGGAAATAATATTAACTGAGTAAGCAAAAGTACAACCAAGTGACTTTCAAACAAAGTGAGTAATGACAGAAATAGCTGGCTGCCTGAACAGTCACCCAAATTTCCTCTGCAATGTTGAGGCATCCATTTTCATTCTATAAGCCTGACACATCTGACAGACTTTTCTGTGAAACAGAATATTCTGAAAGCCTATGCCTTCTTGTCTTGACAATGTTTGGAAGTCACTTTCTCTTGTATCTTGCTTGTCCTATTAGGATAGCATACTGTCAGCAGATGAGGCATGGGCAGTTTCTTACCCAGTGTCTTACTTTTGTCAAAAAGAAAACAAACTCCATGTGGAGTTTCTTTGATGTCCATTATCTTCCCTAAAGTAGATTGATTGGTGCTGCCAGGAGCAGACTTGTCTCAGTGTTGTAAAAATGAAGAACTTAGGATATAAAAACATCTTAAATGCCATATTTTATAGATTTCTGAAGTGTTTAATGATGACCTATCTATATAAAATATATCTTTGCTTACCTTGAAAACAAACCTAATGTGACTATAAGTTTGATTATCATAGGTGACTAATTACTAAGCTGCATTTCCTTATTGTCCTAAACAGTTGGTAATAACAATTTTCAAGGACTAGAAATTTGCATTACAATGTTAAATGAGTTATATAGGTTATAGTACTTTGAATAAGAATATAAGTATATGTACAGTATGTTCTAAGAAAATAAATCTCAATATAAAAAATTTGTATACAATATACAAAAGTCCAATCCAATGTAAAACACTTAAAACTAGTAGTTGCTTTTTAAAAGTAGATTCAATAATCTACCTTTTTATCTTATTATACCTATATCCTTTTTTTCTTTTCAGAGTAGATTCAATAATCTACCCTTTCATCTCATCATATCTATACCCCCTTTTTTCTTTTCAAAAGAAAAAAGAATTTTGAAACTAATTTATTTTGTTCAGCTTCTTTCCTGACCATTGTCAATAATAACTTGTAACTAACCCCCTAAAAATGACAAATATCCATAATCCATTGAATGACCAAACACTATCCAACCTACCTCTTGGGAATGCGGGTGTAAATATCTTACATTTACTTCCTGCACTCTGGGGACAAAGGTATCTTTATTGGATTCTGAAAAGAGAAACAAAATTTGGTTAATTGTCAAATCCTGGGAGAGGTAACTGTATCATTTTTGTCCAGTATATACATAATGGGAAATTGCAGAACTTGTCTCAAGTTCTGGTTAGAGTAGTCTGTTAGGCTGGATCATCTCAGTTAGCCACCTCAAAATTATTCTGAGCAGTTTGTAATCTAAAGATGATCCTTAGTGTGGTGTTTTTTTAGCCTAGTGGTACTAATATAGTCCTGGAGGAGTGGTTATTGTGAGACCCCATCCTCTTTTTGGAGACTTCAAAGGTTGCTGTTAGGTATGCTCATGGATCACTGAAGAAAATTGATAAAGACTCAAACCCAAAATTATGTACAGAAATGTAGATGAAACTTTTTTCAAGAGTTAGTTAGTACTCTATATGATCATTAATATCATGATAAAAATTTAAAAATATTTATAAATAAATGTTAAAATGTCATAATTATATATGTATATATGAATCTTATACCTTAAAAAAGCTGCCAAAGGTTAATATAAAGCCAAAGGATTATGAGACTAGCAAGTGTAGATGATTACAATAATGTAGTCCCACACCAGATTAGAATGGAGTATAATAAAGTGTTCTGTATTTAAGGGTAGACTCATAGACACAGTCCACTGCATGAGCAGGGAACAGGAAATGAATCCAGCAGCCAAGAGAGAGCTGAACAAGCTTTACATCTGCATTTATAATACAAGAAGCCACACTCAAGTGGGCTGGTATCTTAAATGCTACTAGCTGATGGAGTTTCAACAGCACCTCCACCTTTTGTCTAAATAAGGAAGTTCCCAGCCCAATGAAAAATATATACAATAAGAACACATATCAAGTAAAAAAAATTATAATTGTAACCAGCATAAAGAAATTCAAGCAAGAAACATATGCTAAATGCTTCAATAATTATCCTATCTTAAGGAGTATAAATCTTGTATAAAAAATGGCTTGGCTAAGTCATAACAGGAAATTAACTATGACTTTCTAGTCTTCAACCCAATTGAAGACCAGAGAAGGGAACTAATATTACTTGAGTAAACAGGAAGTACAATCAAGCAACTTCCAAAAGGTGCAAGAAATGACAGTGACAACCAGCTACCTGGGCAATCACCCCAAGTCTCATTGGCAACATTGGAACAACTAACTTTAGCTAAGGTCTAGAGTAACTGAGAGAACATTTTCAGAGGTAGGAATGTTTCAAAACTGTCTTACCCTGTCTTGGCAAGGTATGACACTCTTTTTTCTTGAATCCTGCTTGTCAAAACTGGACACGATGCATTTTGTCAGTGGTCAAGGCATGGGACGTTCTTTGCACAAAGACCAGTTTTGCCACTAAAAAATAAGTGGAGTGTCTTCATTGCTCAACATTCACTAGGGAATGTATCCTTGCTGCCAGAAGCAATTGTGTTTCACATCAACAGAACCCTAAGTTATTTAAATGCCATATTCGAGATTTTTTTTGAAGTGGTTGAAGATTGCCTATCTATGTAAAATGCAATCTCTATGAATCCAAAGAAGTTGATTAGTGTAACTTCAAATATGACAAACATGGATGAATATTGATGTATAATTCTTAATACCTATATAGCTTAAAGAGTAGGGAATCATATCAGAAGATTAAACAATCTTCAAATAACTGTGGAGCAAATGAGGACAATGACATCAAAATGCAAATATTGTATATGTATCTTGATCAGAGGTAGAAATGTATAGTGCAATATGATAAATATATCCTAAAATTGTATCATTATACAAAATGTCTTAAGCAGGGGTAAAAACATGCATGCATAAAATATAACAAAATAACTTTGAAAACGTACACAAATATTAAAACATAAATAAGAGCATGTTCAATATAACAAACATAATTTGAATTTGTATCAATATATAAGAATCTATACTGATGTAAATTGTCTACAAATAATAACGCACAAGTATTAACTCTATTACTCACTATTATTATTAGTGTGAGTAAGCTCAAACTAATCTACCTATTATCCCATCCAATTTCCCCTTTATTTTATTTAAAAAAGACCCCTGAGCATACATATTTTCCACCCCAACAGCCAATAATATACCAGTTATAATCAACCGTTAATTGATGTCCCTAGCACTGATGACAAACTTTGTTGGGAGATGGGATGTCATCTTCTAGAATTACTTCCAGCTGTCATGGGGGTGATGTTCTTTCTATGGAATCCTGTAAATCTAAAATGATGGTTAAGTTTCAAGATTACTATCTGGTATAATTTAAAATAGTCCCTGAGTAATCAATAGGGTTTTTCTGAAATTCTCATTTGAAGTTGTGGCCAGAACATTGTAAGAAGGTACATCATTTCAGCTAATCAAGTTGGATTAATTTTGAGCAATTAGTACCCAAAACCAATCTTAAAGTACTGCTATCTGCATCATGATGTGATATCAACCAAGTGGAATCATTGTAGTAAGGCCCCATATTCTTCTTGGAAACTTCAAAGATTACTGAAGGAAAATTAATTGTTTATTGTTGAAAAAACTATTGAAATAGGCATATATTCAATGAAAGTTACGATAGAGACAAAATATTTATGAGGAAAAGTAAATATTTTCCTAAATTATTTCTTCTTTCTGCAGTATACCAAATGGCTGCTGATATGAGACGGAAACTCTGAATTTTTCTTTTAACAACATGCTTGAATTTAAGGAAGGATAGCCATGTCCAAATCCAGTTTTAATATATATTCACATTCAGGTAAAGAAATTGTACCATGCAGATACTATGTCACCATAAGTCAGGTTTCTCTTTACTTGCTAATTCTTTTTGCATAGTTATTCTTTCTTCTTTAGCCATCTAGATGTCCAAGGTCTCTTGACTTTTTGTAGATGAGTATTTTCCTGCAAAGATAAAAACAGAAACTTTCCCCCAACCCTTATGAGGTTTCCTTATTACCTGTATGATTGGTGCCTCTATGGATGAGCTGTCATTTCTCTTTCTTAAGATGTTTCTCTTTCTCAAACCTAATCTTTATTAAATATGATGGTATCCATAGCTTTTCATCTCCTGTAGAAACAAGAGTGAAACCCCTTCCTCATAATGTTTAAATTTCCTCAGTAGTAAAAGCTACTATAATTTCTGCCATATCTATTCCTGCTAGTTGACAAGTTTTAATTTTTCTTTTATAATTAATTCAGAAACTTTTTCCACATAATTTTTTTAAGTTTTTACTTGATTTATGTGATTAAAAAGATCTATTCTAAGATAATATCTTCACTCTGCATTAAAATTTCTGGAGGTTAATTTCTGGAGGACAATATGATTAGAATGCTATTAAGATTTGGATCCACCTGATCCACAGGTGCCTTCTATACTTTCTATTCAACCAAACATAATTCCTTCTCAGCTTCAGCTGTTAATTCCCTGGGACTATTATATCTTTGTCACAATCTAAAATTTTGTTTAAATGAATTATAAGATCAGGTATTATCAGAATAGCTGGTCATAGATTGGAAATGCCCCCTAGTAATCTTTGAAAGTCAAATAAGAGTCTGAAATCAGTCCCTCCTTATTTGTGCCTTTTGTGTTTTAATTTTCGGTAAACCTATTTTATAACCTAGGTAGCTGATAGAATCTCCTCTTTGTATTTTTTTTGGGAGCAATTTGTAATCCCCATTTAGGCAAAACTTCCTTTACTTCTCCAAACATTCTTTCTAAAGTATCTATATTTGAATCAAATAACAAAATGCCATCCACGTAATGGTAAATTAAAGATTTAGGAAACTGTTTACATATTATTTCCAATTGATGGCTTACAAAACATTGGCCCCGGATGAGGATATTGATTATTCTCTGTGGGGTGATGATCCATTGATCTCCTAGTAGGCTGAGAATTATTATAAGTAGGCATTGTTAGGGCAATTTTTTCTCTGTTCTTTTCATGTAAGTATATAGTTATAGGTGGAGGCTGTTTGTTTGTTCTCAGCTGCTCAGCCCCAATATTTTCACACAGAAACATTATTAATTATAATACTGTTTGGCCAATAACTTAAGCATATTGCTGGCTAGCTATTACATCTTAAATAACCCATTCCTATTATTTTGTAATTTACCTTGAGGTTCGAGGTTTACCAGTATGTTTCTGGCTGGTGGCCAGAATCTGTCTCATTCAATGGTTACATGGTGTTTCTCTGACTCTGCCTTCTTTTCTCCTATATCTCTGCTTGGATTCCTGCCTTGCTGTAATCTGCAATGCCACAGGACCAAATTAGCTTCATTATTAACTCATGGTAATAAAACATATCCACAGCATACGGAAGGGAATCCAACATCATATAATGAAGAAACAATCTTTTAAATCAATAACTATAAGTGGCCATTCTTTAGGTAATAGGGAAGGCAAAGGAATTCCAGATTATAGAGGGGCCATAGGTTGAATTACCTTATTGACAGTTCTTAGATATGCCATCATTCTCTATTTACCAGATTTCATTTTAGCAACAAATACAGAATTACAAGGGCTGATTGATTCTTCAACACGGTGAGCATCTAGTTGTTCCTGTCCAGCTGTTCTAAAGCTGCAGTTTCTCTTCTGTTAAAGGCCATTGTTTAACCCATATTGGTTTCTCACTAAATCATTTTAAAGGGAGGGCCATTGGTACCTCTGAGGGTTTGCTAGTTATTCTGTGTTCTTTTACAGCCTGAATGGCTGGTGACATTTTTTATATTACTTCATAATATCCTTCACGAATTTTAATCTGGGTATTCCATTGCTGCAGTGGTCATAACCCCATATATTCACTGTGATATTAACCACATATGGCCTCAGCCTTCCTCTCTGTTCTTCTGTCCCTATGCAATCAACTCACCTTGTGCTTTGTTTTACTTGATATAGGGTTCCCATTTCTAGGAATTGAACATTACCTTTTGAAGAGGCCAATTTGTATGCCAAGATTCTGGAGAAATGATACTTACATCCATATCTGTTTCTAGTAATACCTCAATTATAATATTATTTTTACAAATTATTGGCTTTTGTCTTTGACCATTTATAGAAGTCTACAAAAAACTATGCTTCCTATGATTCATATTTCATATTGCATTTTTTGATTCATCCTCCATATTTATTCCATCATCCAGAACAATATATTTTAAATTTTCCTGGTTAGACTTGCCCTTCACAGTGACTGGGGATGACTGGACCATGTTTGATGTGGGAGCCTTTGAAAGGCCTCCCAAGGATTTTCCCAATGGTATCAGTTTGCCTTCTCTGTCTTTTGTTGATCTCCATTTATTGGTCCAATGTTGGCCTTTGCCACACCTTCTACATAATCCAGAATGTTGAAACATTTTATTTTTGCCATTCCCAAGGGAGACATTATTTCTAGGAATTCCTTGTCTCCAGTTCCTTCTGTTCTACCACAATTAAAACACTTTGCATTTTGATGTCTCCTCATACATTTGGAAATTGTTTCTCCTACCCTGGCCTCAGTATATTATATTGTATTATATAGTATACTCAGTATTATAGTAAAATGTTTCAATGTTTATTGTGTGCAGGATCCATTTATCCATTATTGATGATCTAACCTTTAAATGACCAAGTATTGTTTGTATTTTATGTTGGCATTTTCAAAAGCCAGAGATTCAATAAGTACTTGTCTAGCTTCTGGGTCTGTTACTCATATTTTTACATCTTTAGTTAATCATCTTAAACAGTCACTAAAGGGTTCTCTCTGGCTCTGTTAACCCTGGTATATGATTCATTTTTTTTCTTAGGTCTTGAATCCTGTCCCAAGCATAGGGACAAGATTTGTTCATCATAAAGAGCTTGAGACTGTGGGTCAGCGTAAGTGTCCTCTCTAAGAATCTGATCTTGATTAGCCTCAAGTCCTTTTGCTTTTCCCTGTTGTTCTAAATTTTTTGCCTTTTCTCACAAATAGCATTTCCACAGTTGTTATGGCCTATCTTCCAGAACCACTGAAGCTAATTGAAGTCAACTATGTGGAGTAGACTTATTGCTAGAAGCATATGTCTTTATCATCTACCTAACAAATGCTGAATGCCAGCCATAAGATATTGGGGGAGGCCGCTTATGGTTCCCAGATGGTTAGCTCCAAAATAATCACACAGAAACTATATTATTTAAAACACTGCTTGGCACATTAGCTATAGCTTCTTTTTGGCTAACTCTTATATCTTAACTTAACCCATTTCTAGTAATCTGTATATTGCCATGAGGCTGTGGCTTACCGGGTAAACTTCTGGTGTCTAGGTCCAGTGGGTCAACATGACTTATCTTTCCTATGTCTCCTTTCTTTCAGCATTCAGTTTAGTTTTCCATGCCTAGCTAAGTTCTGCCCTGCTATAGGTTCAAAGCAGTCCTTTATTAACCAATCGTATTCCCAGCATAGAGAGGGGAATCCCACATCATTAAGATAATACTTCTAGCTTAATTTCTTCTAGATCATTCATTCCTATAGGTATCTATCTACCTTCTTTGAAACATTTTGGGCACTTAGAACTTAATGCTTTTCAGAGTAGATTACAAGGTAGTAAGCTAAAACCCTGAGTAAGTCATCTCTGATAGGTACTGTTGATGTTAAATTTTGTCCTTGTACCTTCTTTCACTCATCATCAACTCCAATAATTTCCTCAATAATTTCAAATCTTTTGACTACTGCCATTTGTAAAGTCAGAATTTCTTAGCCTGTATATATTTCTAGTGATTACATTGAGATACCTAGCCTCTTGTCCTTATTCTGCACATGTGATTCAAGGTCTGAAGTTTTTCTTTTAAAGATAACATCTCACCCTTGGACATTATTTGGATAGCATGCAGATTGCCTTCCTGGAGAGATCTATCTGCTAACTTCTCATAACTTTTTACCAGATTTTGATTGTCAAATTCAAAAGTATGAATTCTATCAGATAATTGCTCAGTACCCTTTAACATGGGTTGAATTTTGTCTGTCAAATTAATGTTATCCTTTTTAATAGTATTAATTTTTGAGGTAACTTTCCATTTTTGATGATATTAATTCTGTCAGATAGCTGTTCATTATTAGACTATAAATAATGTATCATTCCTAAAATTGCTTTATTTTTGGCTCTGTTATCAAACCAATTTCTTAACGATATAATATGAAAAAGAAAACTTAGTCCCAATATCCAATAAATGGATATATCAGAAAAACCATATAAGCATTGCAGAGAACAATCCATATAGCATAAGCAAAAAGGATGTTAAATCTTGGATGTAATATTGTCTGTAATTATATAACTTTCACATTTATTGATTTATTTATTAATCAATAGTTACCTTTGTTATGAGAATTTGGTAATTTGTTGTAGGTGTAACAACTGTCCAGCAGGTGTTGCAGATGCAGCCGTGTGGCAAAGAGATGCTACTGGCAGTGGCATGAACACTCCTGTACCACTTCGTTTTCACTTGTTGGTGCCTGGTTAAATATGCTTTGCTTGACAAATTAAAAGCAATTAAATCAGTTCTGTATATGGAGCAAGGATCCCAGAGCTCACAACCAGGGAGCACAAACTAGAAGCTGTGCAAGTCATTGTGTGCAGCAGGAAAAGCTGCAATGTGAGGTGGGGAGGGTTCTGGAGCCTGGAAAATTTCCAAGTCACCATGCTTAGCTCCAATGTGGTGGGGTTTTGCAAAAACTGCTTAGTAGGTGAAATCAAGCCAGGCAGGCAGGGGTAGAAGACCTTCTGGGCCATGGACCTTTCAGACAAGTCCAATTGGTAGGTGTAGAATTGGGATACACATGGGCACTAGATGAAATCAGATGCTAAAAAGAAATCCCATACAAGTTCAGAATTGAGTATAATAAAGGGTTATTTATTTAGGGGTAGACTCACAGATTTGCATAAGCAAGAAACAGGAACTGAACCCAGCAGCCAGAAGAGAGTGAGTGGACACTTTTCATTGGCATTTATAGTATCAGAGGCCATGCTCAAGCGGGTTGGAATCTTAAAGGCTACTGGCTGAAGGAGTTCCTACAGCAGGGTAGACTCAGATCAACA
The DNA here is from genome assembly GCA_004026605.1 of Ondatra zibethicus. Taxonomy (NCBI): domain Eukaryota; kingdom Metazoa; phylum Chordata; class Mammalia; order Rodentia; family Cricetidae; genus Ondatra; species Ondatra zibethicus. Next base: position 21,132 of record PVIU01025645.1, read on the forward strand.
GCCCTCTGCACAAGCAGGAAACAAGAACTGAATCCAGAAGCCAATAGAGAGTTACATAAGCTTCACATCTGGATTTATAGTAAAAGAGACCACACCCAAGTAGGCTGGTGGTGTAAGAGGTTCTTCTGTATTTGTGTTGCTTTTACTGGTGAATAAAGAAACTGCCTTGGCCTTTTAATAGGGCAGAAATCAGATAGGCGGAGTAGACAGAACAAAATGCTGGGAAGAAGGTAGTGTGGCAGAGGCCATGAAACTCTTGTCTGAGACTGACACTGGTTAGGAATCTTTCCCAGTAAGCCATGATCTCATGGTGTTATACAGATTATTGAAAATGGGTTAAATCAAGATGTGAGAGTCAGCCAACAAGAGGCTAAAACTAATGGGCTAGGCAGTGTTTAAATGAATATGGTTTCTCTATAATTATTTGAAGGGTTAAGTTAGCCAGGCACTCGGAATGTGGCCCGCTCACCTCTTACTACAATTGGCGCCCCAACATGGTTGACTAACTCCACGTAAAACCTGAGAGGACTTAAAAAAGAATTTTGGACACAAATATAGAGTTTATCACAGCTGGCAGCATGCCATGGCTCCTTTAACAGAAAATTTCCTGACTCAACAACTGTACCAAAAAAAAAAAAGCAACACGGTTTTAAAATGGGGCTTCCTGGGCTTTGCCAACAGTGCAAACTCCGACTATGAAGCATTTCAATGGCTTTTATGGAACCAGATGTTTATGTGCCTGCTCGGGTTCAGAAAAAAAAAAAACTACTCTAAGACCATGCAATGGCTCTGTGCTCCCTGCCTGGGCAGACAGTGAGATCAGACTTAGGCAAACAGAAGAGCATGCTGGATTTCTCCCGCCATACAGAAAGATGTTTCTAGGCTGCACAGTGCTCTGCCTGGCAGATTTAACTATAACTCAGATAAAATAGCGATTATGTGTTGCACACTCATTCTCCGGGTTGGACTGCTGAGCACAAATTCTGTCTGGCAGCCCCAGAGCTAGCACTGGTGGTGCTTCCACCATTTTAAAATTAGAGAGAGGCAGAGCCAACATCCAAAGCAGCTACAACCAAGCTGCTTAACATTTTAAAAGCTCTTCAAAATAGTAAAAAATTAAAGACAACACAATAAAACAGATTCAAACATAAAAGACCTCTAAGTGGGTCACAATGTTAGATAACTATACATTGACTTAAAAAAAAGATTATAAAGAGTCATAAAATAAAGTTAATTCTTTAAAAAAAAAAGATAAAGTCTTTAAAAGGACAAAGTACAAATAATCATAGATTAAAAAAATAAAAAAATAAGCCACATAAAAATAAAAAAATCACAAAATATCTAAATTATATGTTTTATTATGTTTTCTTTAAATTTTTGATGTATAAAAGCTAAATACAAAAAGATATTTCATTGTGTGGTCTACTGAGCTAAACCAGCATATATATTCTAAAGGTATCATAACTTCAAAATTTGGGCCTAAGGATATAATGCTTTAAAAAAGAGGGTCTTGTTTTGTTTTCACAGAAGATGAGGCTCTGTAGATCGCTTCTAGACCAATATGCTATAATAGACCATGCCCTCCTAAAAGGTCACCATAAAGACCTTCAAAAAATTACATCACTCAACTAGTGACTAAGATAAGCCTAGTACACAAAATACACCATAAAAGACCTGATTGACAGCGCCCCCATACAACAAAAAAAGTTTAATAAAAACTATGCCCATATTCCCAAATATTGTTTATAAGTGTTCTTTTACATTTTTTATTTTTTTATTATTTTTTATTTTTTTTATTTTTCTCTGCTCCCATCCCTGCCACACCCCGCCCTCCCTCAACCCTCCCCCAAGGTCCCTATGCTCCCAATTTATTCAGGAGATCTTGTCTTTTTATACTTTCTACTTCCCATGTAGATTATATCTATGTAAGTCTCTCTTAGTATCTGTATTGTTGTCTCAATTCTCTGGGATTGTGGTTTGTAAGATGGTTTTCTTTGCCTTATGTTTAAAAACCACCTATGAATGAATACATGTAATAATTGTCTTTCTGTGTCTGGGTTACTTCACTCAAAATAATGCTTTCTAGTTCCATCCATTTTCCTGCAAAATTTAGGCTGTCGTTATTTTTTTTCTGCTATGTAGTACTCCATTGTGTAAATGTACCACATTTTTTTATCCATTCTTCGATCGAGGGGCATTTAGGTTGTTTCCAGTTTCTGGCTATGACAAATAAA
>PVIU01025646.1:0-14653 GCA_004026605.1 Ondatra zibethicus
GGAGAAGGGAGAAGGGAAGGACTGGGGAGAGCTTGGGGGAGTGGGAGGGTGGAGATGGAGGAAGGTGGATATTGGAGAAGGGAATAAGATATGTACATTATTGGAGTCATTTTAGGACTGGCAAGATACTTGGCTCTAGAGGAGATCCCAGGTGTCCACAGGGATGTCCACAGCTAGGTCCTTAGGCAGCAGAGGAGAGGGTGCCAGAACTAGCATTGTCCCATAGTTACACTGATGAATATCTTGATCACATCCATAGAAATTTCGTCCGATGGATGGAGATAGAGACAGAGACCCACATTCACACCAGAGCAATGGATTGAGCTCCCAAGGTCCAGTCGAAGAGCAGAAGGTGGGAGAAGATGAGCAAGGAAGTTAGGACCATGAGGGCCTGGACCACCCACTGAGACAGTGTGCCTGATCTAATGGGAGCTCACCAAATCCAGATGGACTGGGACTGAATGAGCATATGATCAAACTGGACTCTCTAAATGTGGCTGCCAATGAAGGCAGAATGAGAAGCCATCAACAATGACACTAAGACCTATCTCCTCTGCATGTATTATCTTTTTTGGGAACCTAGTTGATTTGGATGCACACCTTCCTAGGATGGGATGGAGCGGGGAGGGCCTTGGACTTCCCACAGGGCTGGGCACCATGCCCTCTTTTAAGGAAGCAGCGGGAGGGAGGAGGGGGGAGCGAGAGGGGACTGGGAGAAGGGGAGGAAATGTAAATTCTTTTTTTTGAATGGAAAAAAATAAAAGAATATGGGAAAAAATCTATAAGGGAGGCACATCTCTTCATCATTTTACATATAAAAGACATCGAGGCACAGGGAGGCGACAGAGCTTGCAAAATGCTGCATTGTGGGTCATGTGCATCACAGCTTGAGCTTCAGACTCCAGAGCCACACTTGTGCACCCCAGAGTTCAGTCACAACCCTTCAAAATGGCTATTAGCATATTTATGTGAAAAGAATTGCAGCCGTTCCCTACAGGGAGCCAGAGATTCAGAATGATCCTTGATTTCTGTTAAACACAGACGATGTTGAGTTAGGTGAACTGACACATGTGTATCTGCACTCATTGGGTTGGGTATAAATAAGTGGTTTTGTTTGCTTGTTTTTGTTTTTATAAACTACAAAATGGTATTGTATTATATCTGGTTCAAGCTACTTTCTTGTATTTGGAGACAGTCTTTGTTGGCTTCGAAGACTTGTTTCTTTGCAGAGCAGGTAAGTAAATTGGCTAGTATCTATGAAATTGTGTTCACCTTGCTCACGCCACACTGTCTACTCCCATCATTGGACCTCCAAGTCTGAAGTAGTCTCTGTTTTAGGGGAAAATAATACAACACATAGAGAGTGAAACTAGCAGGAACAAAATCAAGTATCAGCTTTTGAAGTTTGAATGATTAGTTCAGGACATAAAAGAATTTCAAGAGGATGTCTCTTTCCAAATTAAAGATTCCCAGTACAACAGAAGGATACAGTGCGAGTAGCAGAAACCTTCTTTTGGAGGCTTTATAGGCCCTTGCAGAGTAAGGCAGGGCCTTCCTTCCTATGCCAGGCCAATCCTGGAAAGGATGGAGGGACAAGGAAAGCTGTAATAGGGGTCTGTATTGGTCTCTCTCTCTCTCTCTCTCTCTCTCTCTCTCTCTCTCTCTCTCTCTCTCTCTCTCTCTTCCTCTCTCTCTCTTGCTCTCTCTTTCCTCTCTGTCTGTATCCCTCTCTCTCTGTGTCTTCTCTCTCTCACACACACACACAAAATATCAACAAACCCAACAAGAAGCCTTAGTCTTCCTGAGGTCACATGGTTTGAATTATGTCATAGTGATAAATCCCAGTGTTTTTTTTCTTATCCAGCCTAAATTTATAGATGACGTAAAAAATATGTTCACTTTAGAAAAAAGTTCTTTTGTGCTCCTGGATTTGTTACCAACATTTATTTGTGTTTGTTACATAAGAGAGTTATCATTTGTGAAGTTTTAAGTATCAAATTCAGATGATATCTTTGGCTTTTGTACTAAATGAATCTTCCAGTTATTTTTTTAGAAAGACAGTTGCTAAGAACTGAGTTCTGGGTTTTTAAAGAAAGATTATACTTACCCTTTTATTGCAAAATTATCAGGTACTTACAAAGTACTTAAAGAAAGCTTTAAGTTCCAGAGAAATAAAACATGCTTCAGATCATTTGGATTCTGTTTAAGTAAATCAAGTGTATGTGAGATGGGATTATAGATGTAAATTAGACACTCAAATTGTGTTGTGTTTTGTATAGTCATTTATAACTTTAATCTCCATTTGTGGTGATGTAGGCATGTTTGCAGATGAAATAAACTCCTGATATGTAAGATGATGGGGTTAATGTACCAAGTCAGAGAAAAGTAGCAAGTGTTCTACTTGAGCAAGCTGGGGCTAAAAGAATTCACAAGGTGATGCGATTTTGAGGTGACAAATATGATTTCATCATCATATGACCTCGGGTCCTGAACTGAATCCAAAGAAGAATACAAGCTAAGCAGTGACACTCATTCAAAACATTGAACGATATTATTTCGTATATTTAAAATATGAGGGAGGATCTCATGATAGCTTATTCTTCCTGCAATAATAGTAAAAGAGTTATATCTTTAAAAGATGCCTTAAAACATCTTTATATATTTAGAAGCTAAAATAAAATGACTCAAGGACACTTAAAAGGTAAATAAAGTTATTAAACTTTTATGAATAAAAATCATAGAATGGAGTTAAAGTGGCTCATTTTAGTGAGGGTCTGACATGTCCACACTGGCCTTGAACTCACTCTGTAGCCTTTTGTGTCCTCAAATTCATCTAGCTTTAGTTTCCCAACTCTTGAAATATAAATACATACCACAAAGTTTTGCTCTTAATGTAATTTTCAGAAAATGTTATAACACTAAATACTTATATTTAAAAAGTAATGAAAGCTGTAAAATGATGAGGTATATGACCACCATGAGTTATAAAATGGCACGTAAGATCCCATAGAAAGAAATAAATAGCTAGTGAATGTAAAAGCACAATAAAACCAAATGATGAGATGGGGGCTGGGGATGTAGCTGAGCTGGTGATGGGCTTGCTTGGCCGAACACAAAGCCCTGAGTTGGATTCATAGCGCCAAATAAACAAGGTACGATGGTACCTGTAAACAAAATGCTTGGGAAACCGAAGTGGAAGTATCAGAGGTCCATGGCTGATAGCCTGGGCTGCATGAGATGCTGTATCACAGAAACCAAACCAAAGCCAAAAACAAAATAGAGAAAGAGAAAAACATCTGTAGTTTTTAGAAAGCGAGCAGGATTAAAAGAACAAACTCACTTGTTTCTATGTAATGCTGATAGAGAAGTAGTTTGGAAAAATTACACAGAAAAATAACAGATGACTTTCAATATCAAAGACAGAAAAATAATGGCTATAGATCTATGGGTGCAATAAATGTTAAATATAATCCCAAGAAAACATCTTGAATGTAGGAAATAAATGATCATATTTCTATGAAAATGTAGCTTACATGCCAATCCGAAATAACTAGAAAATTTGAATAGATTCTAAGTATTGTGGTATTTGAAGAAAGTTGAAAATATTCATCTCTCCCAACCTCTGCCCTCTACCCCCCCATCTTCACTTGTACTCAGAGAATGCACAAATCTGTCTCCAGATGACATGATGGGTAAAGTCTACCAAAGATATAAGGAACAAACAGTGTAAATGGGATGTCTTTCTCATCTCTATTTTTCTTTCCTTTTTCATTTTCTTTCTTCCTTTTCCCTTTTTAAAATTTATTTATTTTATATATGTGAGTGTTTTTTCTTGGATGTTATGTCTGTCCATTACATGTATGCAGTATCTACAGAGGCCAGGAGAGGGCACCAGATCTCTTGAAACTGGAATTAACTCTGGCTGTTAGCTGCTATATGGAAGTACTGGGAATTGAACCTGGGTCTTCTGGAAGAGCAGTCAGTGCTCTTAACCTTGGAGCTATTGCTCCAGCCCTTCCATTAAAAAAACAAAAAACAAAAAACAAAAAAAAACAATGCTTTTTATTTCATCAATGTATCTTGGCCACACTCATCCCCTTCCCATCTCCCTGCCCAATCAACTTTGTGTTCTTTCTCTGTCTTTCCCCACCAAGTCCAATTTACATTGCCCAAATAATCTTTGGTGTGGGGACTGCCCTGGAGTATGGCTGGCCTTGCAGAGGTCACACCCTTGTGTAAATCTGATTTTCTTTCTCTCAGCAGCTATGAAATGCCAACCAAGTTTTCCTGTGCTAGGGGACTTCATACTCACCTTCTCGCCTTTGTGTTGGCGTTTCCTGTGGCTTGAACCTGCAACGGTTTTTGCATATGGTCAGAGTGCTGTGAGTTCAGATGTGCCACTAGCCCGCTCTGTCCAGAGAGCTCTGTTTCCTTGACAACCTTTACCACCTCTGGGTTTTACAATCTTTCCACCACTTTTTCCATGCCTTTCCTTGCGTCTCGGGGAGAGGGCTGTGATATAGACTTCCCATTTCGGGTTGAGTGCTAGAAGTCTCTTATTCTCTTCATATGGACCAGTTTGTGGGTCTCCGTGTTAATTGCCATCTCCTCAAAGGAGAAGCTACTTTGATGAGAGTTGAAAGGCGTACTGATATGTGGGTGCAGAAATAAGTTGTTAGGGGTCATTTTAATACTATGCCTATTTTATCAGAATAATAAATAATAGTAGGTTCCTTCTAGGGCCTATGGCCAGCCATAGTTAGTTTTGGTTCTGTTAATGGTGCCCATTATGGGCTCCATCTCCTGGAGTGGGCCTTAAAACAATTAGAAAGACATGGATATTCTGTTTGCATTGTTGTTCCTCACGTCTTTGGTAGCCTTTATGCCACTAGTGTGCCAGTGGGCACCTCTTGCCAGATGAGTGATTATTGCAACTGACAGGGTCCCCAGCTGGGTGAGAGTAACAATCATTTTCGTTCCTCCAATCATGTTCCTGTCAACCTCCCAGCACCATGGAAGCTTTCTGCTTAGCCCCCACTTACATTTTGTTGTGTTTGTGATCCAAGTATGTGGTGTCTTCAGCAGTGGGTTCTCCCCCTCAAGTTCTGAGGGGTAACTAAGAGTAATGGCAATAGCCTATAATGTTTATGGGTCTATGTGGCCCCACTGGCCAAAAACCTCAAAAGGATGTAAACTCATTCTGATACTGGGCTTATTATTTGCTAGCATGTGGTGTGTAGATGGGGGGAATTTTGGTCCTGCTATAGGGAAACTCCATTTAAACTCTCATTATATATACATTTATGAAATATGTTAGGGAGCTTATACATTAATAGCGTAACCATGACTTTTTCAAAATGTCTTTAGTGTTAGTTATCCCTCCTCATATTTGCCCCTCTACCCTGTTCTCCTACTCCTGACCCTATTTTGTTCTTTCCGTCCCATTATCCTCCTTTCCCTTCAATAACACAATGCTTTAACTTCCCCTTCTTTGCAAGATAGCCCTAACCTCATGGCCCCTTAATATTTTCCCAACCAATATATTTATTAATAATGAAACACAAATACCTAAATTTAAAGCTAACATCCACATAGGAGAGAAGATGTGATGTTTGTCTTTTGGGGTCTAGGTTTCCAGTTCTTTCCAAGGACAGTTTTGAACATGTGGCTGTTCTCCTACCTCAGCCTCTCAAGCGTGGTAATTACTAGTGGTAGCTACCAGCCCAACTCCTATTTCATTGTAGTGAAGCAAATAGAAAGAATGTTGAAAGCTAATGCAAGCATTTTATTCAACAATCAATGAAATTATGACACACTTAATATTACAATTACATATTAAATGTACAAATACAATTACATGAATTTAATATTAGGAACAAATTTATGATTGAAAGAAAGTCTGGTGTGAGAAAATGTGGCTTGTATTTTACCTTTAGTGGTGACCTTGGGATTGAGCATCACAGTGTTCAGGAGCTGGTACAGGTATCTGCCATCTTTCGTGAGCGCTCTTTCAAAGGTCATCTAAACCTAAACCTTCTAATGTTACAAGGTATAAAACAAAGTCACATAGAGGTCACATAATTTGATTAAGGTCACAGTCAATGAGTAACACAGCCAAGACCACAAATCTGTGGATTTTACTCTAGTAATTTTGGCAAATGATTCTCTTCTATATTCTTATATTCTTGGAGGGCCAATGTGTTTCAGTGTACAAATTTATTTTGAATTTGAGAAATTTCTACCTCTTAAAAATTTTGACAGTGTCTCATGTACATTCAGGCTAGACTTATTCTTGCAATGTACCTGAGGACAGCCTTGAACTTCTGACACTGAAGGTGCCACCTCCCCTGTATTAGAATTACGGGCATAGTCCACTGTAGTCGGACTTTCACTGGGCTATCAGCTCCCAAAGAGTGACATGAAGACTTCATATTAATTATGAAATCATGGCCTTAGCTTATGTATCTTCCCAACTAACCCTTTTATATTAATTTTATATTAATCTACGTTCTGCCATGTGCCTCACAACCTCTCCTCAGTACTGTATCTGGCTGGTGAATCCCTCCTCTTTTCTTCCCAGAATTCGTATCTCTGCCTATCCTCTTCTGCCTAACTACTGGCTGTTCAGCTCTTTATTAAACCAATCAGAAGGTGCTTTGAGAGCGATACATCTTTACAGGGTATAAAAAGATTATTCCACGACACTTCACCATCATGGGTATGTGATGCGGCACATGGAATCCAGAGTTTTATGCATTTTGGGCAATCATGCTACCAACTGAGCTGCATTTGCAGTCCCATGTCTTTCTTTTACAGTCGTGATTACTAGCTATTGTACTATTTGAAGAGTTATTTTCATAAAAGTCTTCAAAGGTGACTTTTCTTGGAGAATATTCTTCTGAAACTTTGTATTTTGTAATATATAGAGAAAATGTATACATTTTGTCTCCATTCAAAGTTTTCCAGAATTAACAAAAGGAAACACCGTGAATAGGGAAAGGGGAGAACTGAAAATCACTTACCTCCATCAACTTGGGAGTTCAAAATATACCTGTTATCCACTAGGTGTCGCTGCATGCCATTGTAGTTGATGGGCGGTATACTCTTGTGAGAAAATGGTTTTATTCCTGACCTTCTAGAGCTATGGTATGAAAAAGTAACTAGGAATTAACATTGCATAGCTATTGTCACACTTCATGAAGTAGGGACTATAATCCTGTACTGTGACTTTAGCGAGGGAAGCAGCGCAGCTGGTCAACATTAAATAACGATGACGCTCATCCTATCGGCAGAGTTCACTGGCTATGGTGCTTATTCACAGAGGGTAGGTTGAAGAGAACCAAGATCTACATGGATGGATGGGTGCAGTTTGAGAGTGGAGAAAGTGACAGTCAGGTAGAAGTTGCAATTTCGGTGCTTGAAAGAGCTGTTAACTGGCTCGGCTCTTCCCTCCATTTTCCATGTCTTTTGCCGCACTACGCCTGAACTTGCATGAAGGGGTGTTTCAGTTAAGTAAATTAATTTAATCTAGCATTTATTGTGAATGTTGAAAAGTTTTCAGAATGGTCTATCATTGACTTCAACTCTTACTTGGTTTAGAACGGATTTCTAAAAAGGGGCATTTTTGGTTTCTCACATCAAATAAGTTAAAAATCAAGTATGTTCCAGACTCCCCTTTTGCTAATATATGGGTAAATGCAAAATACCTGCCAATCAGGAGTCAGTTACATGAAAAAGAGGGATACGAATTTCTTGCAGTGAGAGGTACCAGGGTGTCAGTTGCACCTGTTTCCAGGGGAAACACCTGGTTCTGTGGAATCTAGTTACAGCAGGTGATAGTCAGGGTCTCAGGTGTGAACATTACAACTGTGGTCCTCGTCCCAAGGCTAGAGGTGACAGCGACTGTGTGGATGCTTTTGCAACAAGGTTTGGCATGGAGTTTCCACCTCGCTAGATTTACCAGAGGGGATGAAAACTAACCACCAGCTTCTAATGCATAAATTATGGTCATTTAGATTTTTGCTTTGTGTTATCATTACTGTGACATTGAAGTGTTCTGACTTCCATGCTTCTAGTTTTCAATGCAGAAAAACAATGACCTCTATGCTGTGATAAAATATGACTTATACCTCTTTCTCATTTGTTCAATTATCACTGATTTTCTCTTTGTTTCCAGTAAGGATGTAGAGAAACAATGGTAGGTGCTACATCAGCTGTAGAGGTGTAGTGTGTGTGTGTGTAGTGTGTGTGTGTGCGTGTGTGCACACACACACACAAAGGTGTGTGTATCTATGTGTGTGTGCATGAGTGAATGTGTGTAATCATTGGTATGCATTTATGCATGTACATGTGTGTATATCTATGTGTGTGCATGTGCACTTGTATTTATTCAGGTGTTTGCATAAGCTCATGTGAACAGGCTTGTGTATACACCTGTGTGTGTTGTATCACATGGTCATGTATCATTTATGACGTCTTCCAGAGAGCACATCCTGGTCAACCATACTTACAGCAGAAGGAATGTACAGGAGTAGGGTACTGGGTACTTGGTACTGGGCCTTCAGCACTAGTTAGGTTTCTGCTAGCAGATCTGTTGGAAAAGCGTCTAAGCCTGAGGTCTAAATTTAAAATCTTATTTCACATTTTGCATTGGTTTATTTACACATTGTCTTATTGTTTGAAATTGAGCTGTTTCCCATAGCATTTTGGTTAAGAGCATAGGGTCTGGCAGACCTGAGATAACATCTCATTGTTGCCATTTATCATGTGATCTCTAGTACTAGTTACTTAAATACATAGAAAGATGAAGTTTTTCCTTATGCGAGTGATGTTCAAATTGGTCTCCTTGTGAAAAGTAAGCAACATGGGGGAGGAAGCTCAGTAAACCCATTGCCACATCTTCAGCACCTGGATTCCCCCAAGCTATTGATTTTCTAATATTCATCTTCTGCTACCAAGTCGAGTGCATAGATTTTTCTTGCTCTTCATTCTACCTGAAGTATCATTATCTGAGCACACAAAGTCACCTCTTCATGTCCTTCAGGTTCCAGTTAACTAGACTTAGAAAAAGAACCTGAACGACTTTTTTGTTTTGAAGGTTTATTTATATTTATTTATTTGATGTGTATGTGTGCATGCATACAGGCCTACCAAGATCTTTGTGATGAGGCCAGAGGGCATCTTGAGGGAGTTGGTTCTCTGTTGAACTCACATCATAGGCTTAGCAAATGTCTTTACCCATTGTGTAATCTCCTGTCCTATTTTGAAGTATTTAAGATTGAAAAATAATTTATACCAAAATCACATATTCGCTATGTAACTGCATAGTTTCTAGTGAAGATTGTTTACACATATGTGTGTGTGTGTGTATGTGTGTAAAACCCACACATATTTATATTTGGAAAAGGGTAAAAAACTATCTTATAAAGCATAGATCATAGGTCAGAGGTTCTCAACCTGTGGGTCGTGACCCCTTTGGGGGTCTAACGAACCTTTTACATGGGTAGCCTAAGACCCTCTGAAAACACGGATACTTGCATTATATTTTATAATATTAACAAAATTACAGTTATGAAGTAGCAGTGAAAATAATTTTATGGTTGAGGGTCACCATAACATGAAGAACTGTATTAAAAGGTCACAGCATTAGGAAGGTTGAGAAACACTGTCATAGATACTATAGTGTTCCTTATGCCATCAGAGGGTCCTTTTCTCAACTGGCTATACCTTAACTTGGGCTGCTTTTCAATTTAGTACCTAGTGTTAATCAGTGATGTGCTCATCCCCTCTCCTCATTTTCTCTCTAGTCTTATTAAGGTCTGTCTGTCCCAGTGATATAAAGAATTCAGCTGTTCAGAGTCATAGGGCTTTGAAATTGTGTAATTGGGATTTGAACTTAGATTTGTCTCACTTCAGGTTGGTGATATTATATGACATTCAAAAGATGTTTTAGCCACTCTAGCTGAACCCATGTTCATCTGAATTTGAGCTCTTTTTTCTCCATCAGTTTTGTAAGTAACTGAGTGACAGAGAGCACGCATCCAGTGCACATTGTTGTCAGAGACACAACTTCAGTTAGAATTCTAGAGGGCTATGAGAACTAATGTTTAGTATTAATACTTTCAATTAGAGTTGAAAACAATGTTAATTTATCATCACTGCAGAAGCTTTCTTTGGAAACATTCCATGTTTACTAGCTAAATAAGTTATGTCAAGACAGCTGACTACCTCATTTTTATTTTTTTAGATTTAAGGTGTGAGAAGCCTATGCCCATCTCACTGTTCTGTGTGTTCAAAATCGCATTAGTAGTAATGCATTTTGGAATCATAAATGGAAGAAAACCAACTGAATAAAAAGGATATGACAGTTAAGAGTGTCACACATCCCTACATCACCACAAGGACAGTGACTCTGATGTGTGGAGTTGTATGTCACTAAAAAGCACAATTACTGATTAAAAATAGTCACTGTGGTCAGACATGTGAGACCACAAAGAGGAAGAAGTCTAATGTTGAGCCACATGTGTTTTTTAAGAAACGTCTTAGTGCCCACTATTTACAGCAACAGGCTTAGCCATTCATGAGTAACCATGGCTAGAGGGAGTCATCTGATCTTAGTGACAGAGTGGTCATTTCAAGTTGAATCAAGTTGTCTTGAATGACTTCATTCTTAGGTGGTTATAGCTGTTCATAAAATAAATGACTAAATTTTATAAACAATTTCATTATTTTTAAGATGTGTTACTTAATACATTTTATAATATATTAAAGAAAGTGTATATTATTATTATGATGATGATATATCATAAATGATGAAATAAACTCAGAGAGGTTAAATTATTTGTCAGAGGTCATAGAGATGGAATTCTGGGTCAATTTATTGTTTTAGTTACAAATGCTTAGAATGGGGTTTTTGAATAAAGATAGAAACCACCAGAAGGCGTTATCTAGGTCTGTTTCTTTGTATGTAGTCTGTATTTTATAGAAATGAAATATATCTCAAAATTCATTGAAGTTGACTAGTTCATAGAACTGTATTGTTATAAAACTGTGTATCATGGAAATCTAACCTGTCCATTTTATTTTCTCCTGTATTCTGATGATAGTTACTTTCTATTAATTTGTTAAAATAAAACTGTAAATTTTTACATGTTGAATAAAATATTAGCTAATGTAATTTGTAGAAGTTTGATCATATTGAAGCTATCTTGTTTATGCTATAATATATATATGCCATAGCAACATTTATTTAAATAAGTATTATAACCTCTTGAGGAAGAAGGTAACTGGAAATCACCCAAATCTGTTAACATTATACAGTATACACCTGGTTCTTTATAATTTATCTTTAGTTTATTTAATGTCCGTTTTCTAAAATATGCCAAAAGCAGAATAAAATTTCTATTGAAAAATGACTGCAAGTTGCAGACCAAGACTTTTCTGCATTTTTGGCATCAAATATGTGCATTTGATCCTCCCTGATTTTTTTCTACCCCTCCCTTTTTCTATAGCTATTCACATTAATTTATGGTCTAAAATTCATAATTTGTCTTATTAAAATATTTCTAAGTTTCCTATATTTAGCTAGAAATGTTAATTCATGAATTTGTGCTGAAGTCAAATATTTGTTGTGTAAGAACAGTTGTCAGACACTTGGGGGTTTAGAGAAGGGCAAGACACAAGGATGGTACATATTGATGTTATAGGACAGATGCAGCTGCTGCCGAGCAAAGGTGACACACTGCTGAACACTAGACTGTTCTAGATGAGCTAGTTCTTCAACTGAGATTTGTGAGTTAGACTTGGCTTTGAATAAAAGAGCTGTAGCAACTGAAAATGAGGAACAGGAAGAGACACAGGAAGAGAAGGGAATGTATAGTATGGAACCCACAACAAGGGGCTGGCACTCTGACTGCTGAATGCTGCAGGCTACAGACCTCAAGGTGCTAAGATCTGTAGGCTTAAGTCTCTGCAACCTTTAGAACACAGAGTTATGGTTGTCAGAGAACTGAACGTGGTCAGTATGTAAAACAAGGATGTTTGGCTGTTGGGAGCAAAATGTCTCTGAGCAGTGTAAGTGAAACTGGAGAGAGGTTACCAACAGAACTGCAGGCAGTAGACAATAAACACATGCAGGAAGGTAAGAAATTAGTGATGTCATTTACAGAGAACTAGTATTAGGTAGGGCACGTGGGGTTAATAAACTGTAAATTAAATCAGTATACTGTTCTAGTGATTATGAAAACAGTTATTCAGTTTAAAGGTCAAAGCATATACATAAGCAGACCTGCAACATCTTGTGAGTAAATAGCCAATAAAGGGGCACATCTCCTCTCATGATCTGATTTAGGTGTCATGCTGCATAGAGCCTCAAGGCAGAGCTGAATTTGTGATGCAGATACTGGAGCAATTAGGACAGCAGAGAAACCAAACCTGCCATTTCTCAGGCTTGAACTTGAGAGTCATGAGAGGAAAGAAATGTTGGACATGAGCACTTAGGAACAGGTAGACACGTTCAGTCCTGATGTGATTGATGCTAGTGGGTACTTGAGTAGAGGGCCAGCCACATCAGGGCAGGTGTTTATGAAAATTTCTCAGGCTATGATATGCTAATAACAGAGGGAGAGAGAAAGGAAAAAGAGAGAGGAGAGAGAGAGAAGAGAGAAAAGAGAAGAGAGAGAGAAAGAGAGAGAGCGAGCGAGTAAGCAGGCCCAGGTGGGGCAGGTAATATTTTGAAGCAGTTGTTCAATGTGAAGTCACAGGCACACTGACTTCATTGTGAGCTAGTTTCCAAAAGGCTGTGGGGGCAGAAGTTTCATTGTCACAGACAGAACTGTAAGAAGGGAGTAAACTGAGTTAAAAGGTAGAGCACCATTTTTAAGGGGAAGCCTATATGAAAGGAAAGCTACATCATCAGAGAGAAACTCAGGGCATCATTTTTATTGAATAGGAGAGCCACTTGATCATTTTTGTTTCCACGTAGAAGTTCATGGGAAACATTTCTGTGCTTTTAGGACAAGGCAGAGTAGTACTTCTGAAACAATTCTGTCTTTTGTAGGTCAAGGACACATTTCAATGAGTCATTTTGTTTCCTTCCTGTTGCTGTGATTAAAAACACTCTGACCAGAAGCAACTAAGAGGGTGTGTATTTGTCTTATGCTTCCGCTTCTATGTCACAGTCTATCACTGAGGGAAATCAGGGCAGGCACTCGATTAGGACCTTGACACAGAAACCACCGAGGAACACTGTTTGCTGGCCCAACCATCTTTCTTATGCAGTCCTAGGTCATCTGCCTATGGATAGTACCACCCATTACCTGGGCGGCCCTACATCAGTTCACAACTGAGACAACTCTCCACAGGCATGCCCACACGTCAAGTTCATGGGCATTTACTCAGTCCAGGCTTTCTTGTCAGATAACTCTCGGTTATGTCAAGTTGACAATTAAGCTAACTAGGACAATGAGTCATCCTTATCTCCACTTGGTCCTTCCTGAACAAATTTGAAGTTAATGCTGACCAAAACAGGGAATTTATGGCTTCTTGTGGGATACATTTCTAAGTTTCTTTCATAGTTCTGCTTTACAGCCTTTGCCTTGTTTCCATCTTGTTTTCATTTCTGATGCCTTATTACCTCCCTGCTCCACTTTTCTTTTCTTCCCTTGTATAAGTTTATATTTCATTTATGATACTTTATAGTGTGAGATATTGATAAAAATACATTAAATTTATTACCTGTGCTAAGTGCATTGCCTGCTGAAGTACAAAATAGCCATCTGTTAAGTAGGTGAACTAGATTAAGCTTAGATGACAGAGATAAAGAATCTTATCCTTTATAGGGCGATATGGTATGGGGTAACAATACTTTAGGCAAAATCAGGAAATAAGAGAAGGTAGGTATTGGTCCTAACAAGTATTTGGTGGACAGAACTGAAAAAAAGGTTAGAACCAGAAATTAAGCAGCTGAAACAGATTTTCTAATTGCCTATCATGCTCCTTGGGTCCATTGTTCTTGAGTTTGCGTAGAAGGGGCTGTGTTTTGGAGGAGAAGGATAAAGATTCATTTATAACAGAAGCATTACCCTGGAGATTCATTCCATTCATTCCTCTATGGAGGATGGTGTTCACATCCATGCTGGAGAGAGCCAGAGACCACTTTCCCTGAAAATAAACGTTATATTTTCAGTTCTGTTTTTCAGCGTGACCACTTCCTTCAGCACTAGTGTTTTTTTTTAGGGTGTGTATCAATACTGACATTGTGGACAGTGCAAGGGTGGGCAGGGGCATCCTGGGTGAAGTGAGAGTCAAGAATAAACACTGGTAAGAAGTGGAAACTTTCCCCAAGCTTTTTGAAACATACAGGACTGTTATTATCTGTAACCACCCCGTAGATAGATATGCTTCTGTTGATTCAAATCTATTTAAACTGCAAAATATGTGCATGTATCACAGCATAACATGTTATCTCAAAATGAGGACAATTATGCTATATATAAGCTAAAATCTTTTTAAGTGAAAATGAAAAAAATAGTCAATGATATTACTAACCTGAAATATAAATAACAGCAACATCAACAAAAGCATAGGCAGTACTAAACCCAAATCTTGCATTTAGGTGCAAACAGTAGAGAAATTAGTTTCTTTAAGAAGTGGT
>PVIU01025647.1:0-23377 GCA_004026605.1 Ondatra zibethicus
TAAGGTAATTTCTCAATTCATCTTTAATAATTTCAGATATTCTCTTGTGGTTATTTTTTAGATCATTTTCTTCTGGGTCATCCATATTTGGTTGTTCCGGGCTTACTTTTGTAGGGTCTTTGGGTTTCACTGGTATTGTGTTGTTCTTTGTGGTGTAGCTTGTGATCCTACCTTTTCTTCTCATCTTTTCCTCTAATAGCTGTGGATGGTGGTGTCTAAGATTCTGTTGAATAATTTCCTATGTGTCAGTAGACCCAAAGCTAAAATGGTTTTCCTAGTGGTACAGTCAGTGTCCCAGTTTGAGTTACTTCGTTGGTTATTCCTGTTCCTGGTGGTAGCTCAGTGTTCCTGTATTTTGATCTGCTCTCTTGGAGTTTGCTGTCTCAAGCCTACTTTGGTCTAGGCTGCTGGATTTGATCTGTTTCTGTAGATCTTGGTCTGGATCTCCTCTTGTAGATATCCCTGGCTTGGAGTTAGACCTGTTCTGGTGGAGATCACTGGCTCTGGATCTGGTCGCTGGGTCAATCCTGATCCACTCGGGTCCCGGGACCGGGTTGACTCCTATCTTCTGCTCCTGGTGGAGCCCGTTCTCTCCTTGTCCTGGGTAACTGGTTCAGTCCCACTCCAGTTCCGGTGGAGGTTGCGGGCTCTGAGTCAGGTTGTTGGCTCAATCAGTGTCCCAGGACTGGGTTGGCTCCCAGGGCTGGATTTGCTCCTGGCTTCTGCCCCAGGTGGAGCTTGTTTCCTCTACTCTCTCTGTCCTAGGAGTCTAGTTCAATTCCCCTCCTGTGGGATTTCAAAAACCTTTTGTTTATGATGGATTTAAGACAATCATGGTTTGATAAATTTTATTATGGTATTGACCTGTTTAATTGTGTTATGGTATTGACCTGTTAATGTTTTAGTTCACTATAAGATGTTAATGACAAGGAAATTGTTATAACTTTTCTAACAAAAGTTTGAAATTACCAATGAATTGTGGAATTTGACATATTTGATGAGACAAATTTAGATTTTGATACAACTGAATACTTACAATAAACACTATATAGAGACCAATTCAAAGTGGGTATTCCAAACCCTGGTGATCCTCCACTCCTTTAATAGGAGATATTATGAACAGAAAAGTATGCATAACACAAAGTATTATCCTCTTGCTTACCATTAGCTAACTGCTGATGAACTCTCTTGAAAGGAACTTGGCTCAGAGACACAGAGCCCATTACTTTATTCCCTAACACGGTGATTACAAAAGGTCAGCAGTCAGTGATGGGTTCAATCCTTTTCCACTCAAATGCCAAACACAAGGACTTACATAGTTGGAATACATGTTCTGAAGATGGGTAAGTCTGGGAAATGGAAAAGTGTTCACATAAGGCAGATGCAAACATCTGTACTGTTGCAGAAGTATAGGCTTTATTAAAGTTAATAAGAAGGGTGTGGTTCAAAAAAATAATAAGAAAAGGGCAGCTCTGCTGGTGCAAGAAATCTAACCAAAACCGAATCAAAATTCCCATCATTTTATTAAGTAAGACACTCTCGGGTGGCTGAGCACATGGCAGGGAGACAGAAAAGCAGGGAGCCCCATGCAGAGCCAAAAACCACATGTTTCTCCTCTGGGTGGCCACTTAAATACCCTGTGGAAGTGGTCCTAAATGCCCCCCAGGAGGGGTCAGGACCTGAAATGCTGGAATTTGGAGTCCAGAGCAATGCAACTCCCAGGCAGTTGGCTGGGATGGATACCAGTGGCTAGAGGCTGCGCTCCCAAGTTAACAGGGAGGAATTGTGGAGGCCCAAAATGTGAGCCTATTTCCAAGTTGACAGAAGGTCAGTGAGTTGGAGCTTACCTCTAGTTCCTTCAAAGTTATTGTGTTTCTACCTCAAACAAAGGTCCCACCTAGATTTAGATCAGAGTTCTGCTCTCTTAAGGTGATTGTCAACAGGTGTAACTAGTAGCCAGACCTTGTATTTCAGGAATAGAGAAGTAGGTATGTTTTCTACTTCAAACAAAAGTCTGTGTATCTCAATAAAAAGTAACCAGTACATAAAAGAAATTGTTAGAGGAATCTAAATATAGAATTGGCCTTAGTAAAAAAGATCTTAAATTTCTGAAATTAGTAATGACTGGATGGTACCACAATAAAGAGACCAGAAAGGTTTGACAATTCATGAAGGACTGGATAAGTTATTTAAGGTACATAAAGAGACTTAGAGGCCATATATTGTATTAAAATTGGCAAAGTCAGATATCATCTGTATCAATGACTGGATAAAATGTATGTCAAACAAAAATTTTCTGAGTTATTTCTGGCTATTGAAATATTGTACAGAAGTTAAAAGTACAAAACTGGTGTATTGCTGATATTCTGGGTATTTAATAATAATTTTTGGAGTCTATCCTATTGTGTTCAGAGGAATTAAAAGGATGAATATTCATCCCCTTTCCACATAAGGTCATTGAGGTCTATGAGAATGACGCTATTTATCACTTGTCTTTTTCACATAAGACATATGATGCCACTCAAAGAGTGAATTTGAAACATTATCCAATATATAATATGGAGGGTCATTGAGGGAAAGGTTTACTCAACACTTCAATGGAAGCCACAGTTCATAACACAAAGCCTTTGGTTTATTCTCATATGGATGGACACCTGGCAAGAGAAAGCTAGAAAAGTCTGAGGTTCCATTCAAGCTCAAGTGACCTATGAGGTCTAGTTGCTCAACTGGCTCTGACAGCACAGAAGGAAAAACTAACTTTGACCACCTTCACAATCTTTAACACTTAGCAGGAATGTTCAATCAAAAACTAGAACTGATCACAGCCCAAGGGATCACACTCCACAGACATTAGATATAAGTCTACATGACCTGTTATTTAGACAACCAGTATCACTAATAATTTCCTCCTCACAAGTAATTGTGGCTCGGATGTGAGACTTCAGACTCTTGCTCACTGAACACCTGCCTATAGTCAAGGAAGACAGACACATAATTATTTTAACCCCTAAATTATATGTTGCTAAATAGCTCTATTGAAGCCACATGTGAAGGGCATCAGGCTGACTTTTGGCTGATGAAAAAGCTATGATAGTGTGTGAAAACTGATTGTCCATTCATCACTTTGAAGACCAAATCTAGAGGTCAAAAGACAAATCTAATAGACATCTTTTGGACTTTTTATTTTTTTTGATGCCTTACAAAAATAATGTCATCAGATACCTCAAAGTCAACTGGAATAAGCCAGATCAATCATTGCTCTAAGCAGATAATGACATTTAGGGTTACCTATTCACAGAGAAGTGGGCTAAGGAATGGAGCTGGAAATTGACAAGGTTGTTTAGGATAAAACACTCCAAAGAAAAGTAACCAGATGTTTTCCAGACTAAAAGTCAAGTGTCTCTTAGTGATTTCATCCTTGCCACAGGCCAAAGATTCTGAAAGTGTTTTGGGAGCTCTGATCTCAGATCCTACGTGGCTCTGCTGGCCTTAGAAGGAGGAAAGTTAGTAGTAGTAATGAATGTATGTTAAGAGAAAAAGGCCCTTAGCTAAGAGAATAGCATTTCTTTTCTGTCCTGGGGGCAGACCTAACATTTCAGTGGTGACATATAAGTATCCTGGTCAAGAAACCTGGTCTGTGGAGCCTAATAAATGCCCATGTGGGACATTTATAGATCACATAGTAATGATTAACTTATTAATCTGATTTGATTAACTGATTTGTCTGAGATAATCCTAATGTCACACAAAACTGGGAAACTCTCAAACTCCTTTTTGTCTTTCCCTTTCTGTACTATGATCATACCATTGTGTAATGTGTGAATAATGAATTTCCAATCTTATACGAGTGACTCGGCATTGCCACTCACCAATAGAATGTTGGACTGCTTTAGAAAACTCAATCAACTGTCTCTTTTTCTTCTCATTGACTAGTCAAGGCCCATTTTGGAATAACTGTCATACATGGGCTTGGAAGTAGGAAGGGGATGGTGGAAATGATGCAATTACAATCTAAAAAAGGTTGTTAGAAATTTGAAACATGCTTTATGGCCATGTTTCGAAGACTATGGGCAAAGACTAGAGATTTGTATTAGAGCACACCAAGTACTACTCAAGCCTTTTCTTTCAGGCTGTACATCAAAAACCTGGAAAATAACTGTCCTGCTACCCAGGGTCATACCATTTTCCCAAAATTTCTATTTTGAGTAACAATATTATTTTGGGTTCATGATAAGTTCAGTTCTTTATCCTGATTCTGGACTTCCTACTTGGTGGCCAGTCAAGACGCTTATCTGACAGGGAACCTCCTTCAGTCAATGATTTTTACGAGGTTGGACGAAGTTGTGGCATGACTTTTTTCGTACCCAGAGAAAACCGCCTGCCCACCTGCCCAGCACTCTCTCTCTCTGTCTCTCCCTTTCTGTTTCTGTCCCTCTCATTCCAATGCTGCACACCTTGAGGTTGGCATTCCCATTCCTGTTCCATGAGTTTCCCCCTTGCAGTACTGAACAATATTAGCAACTTTTGGAGCTAGCTTGGGATCTTTTGACTCTGTGTTTTCCCATGTTTACACAGTTACATCTGTTACCCCATCATGGGTTGAGGGGACTGGTCAACTCTATTTTGAGGACCCCTGAGGCACTCCTATTTTGCCAGCCACATAGTGCATTGGGCACTCTCTCTGCCCAATGTCACCAGCCAGTGGCTCATGCTTCACAACCACTGATGGGCCCTGTGTGTCCCGGGAATGCAGTGTAGCTCTCCACATTCCACTGCCTCTCCAGCCAGTGATCCCAGGGTGCACACAGTCCGTGATTCATGCTGACGGAAGGCTTTGTGTTTTTTCTTTATCATGGTCACCACATCTCTGAATTTCCTTGATCACTTTAATAGCTACTCTTAATTTGTTAAACAAAGCAAATTTTCCAGTATCTAAAGCATGTAAACCAATTAGGGATTTTCTACTGCTTGCATCTCTCAGTGGTTGCAATAATGACACCTGCTGGCTGTTATTGGATATTATACATGCTCCAGTTGACTATAACTGGGTAAACTACAAAAATAGGCCAATAATATAACAATCCAGAAGGTGCTGAGACATTGCCTGAGAGAATTTGTGTTGCTGAATTTAATAATTAGAATCTGTCGAACAGTTATGATAGGATGGCAGATAGGGTGTCTCTCCAGAAAGGTCACATGCATGCCATCAAAGTTATGTTCAAGGATGAGATGTTATCTTTACTAAAAAAATTATGTATGTTGGAATTCTCAGTGAGCCATTAGAATAGAATGCTGGACAGGAGATCCAGACTTTTAAAAAGGCAGTGGTTAAAAGATTTGGAAATTTGGGAATTTATTGAAACTGATGAGTAGGGACAGAAGGTACAAAAACAGAATTTAGCCTCATCAGTACATGTCAGACTCTGGGATGACTTTCCCAGAGTTATAACGGCCTATACAGTGATCTTCTCAGAAAGACCATCTGGCAAAAAGTACCCTAAAGTAGTCAAAGAATATACATGAGAAACTATATGTATGAGTGATCTAAAAGACCTTACACAAGCAATACTGGCTTATGGACTGCATTCACCTTTTGTAAGGAAAATGATGAAAACATGGGCTTAAGACAATAAGGCCATGCCACACAAGTGGCTTCAATTAATCTCAGTGGACCTAGAAGATGGACCTCATCTACTTCTGAAGTGTTAATAGAGAGAAGAGGTTAAAATTTTAGAACAACAGGAAAAAGCAAAAGGATTTGTAACTTTGTAAGATCAAATTCTTGGTGAGGGAGATTATTCTGAATCTCAGGACCAGGCTTTCTACAACAAACATACCTTGTCCCAATGTAGCACAGCATCTTTAAATACTTGGACATAGTTCAGGAATGAGGGAGGGAATTGAATTATATGTAAGGGTTAAACACTGCCAGAACCCTTTAGTGACTTTTTACAAAGATTATCTAAAGAGTTAATAGTTTTAGTAAAGATAACATCTCATCTTTGAACATAACTTTTTAGAATGCCAATTTTGATCTGGGTGGTGGTGGTGCATGCCTTAAATCTCAGTACTTGTAAGGCAGAGGCAGGTGGATCTCTGTGAATTTGAGGCAGCTTGGTCTAGAAGAGCTAGTTCCAGGACAGGCTTCAAAGCTTCAAAGCTGTCTCAAAAAAACCAAATAACAAAAAAAAAAAAGAAAGAAAGAAAGAAAGAAAGAAAGAAAGAAAGAAAGAAAGAAAGAAAAAGAAAAGGAAGAAAATGCTGACTTAAAATGTAAAAGGATCCTTGGGCCTTTAATGGTCAGATCAGCACCAATAGAAAAATGGCTCGTGCATACAATGAATGTTGAGACATATGACTATAGTATTGAAACTTGGGTAGGAGAAGCAATTTCCACTGGTATAAGGAGACAGCAAAATGCCATTTTTTTTTAAATTGTGGTCAAATGAGACATCTGAAACACGATTGTAGGCAAGGAATACCTAGGAATAAGGTCACCTTTAGGAATGGCAAGAATAGGTGGACTCAGCCTTCTGGTGTATATAAGAGTTATGGCAAAAACCAACATTGAACAAATAAATGTAGGTTAACAAAAGATAGACAAAGCAATCTGATAACATCGGGAAACTCCTTGGGGGCCTCTCACTGGCACCCATGATCCACATGGTTCAACCATTCCCAGTCATTGTGGAGAACATGTCTCACCAGGAACATTTAAAAAACCCAGTGCCTAAGGTAAAAAAAATATATTGTTTTGTGTGAGGGACTAGACATGGAGCATGAATCAAAAGCTTCAGAAGGAAATAGGAAATGTATATTCTGGCAGACCTCTATAAATGATCAGAGACCAAAGCTAAGAGTGTGTATAAATGAAGTTGTGATTGAGGGATTGATAGACATGGGTGTGGACATAAGTATTATTACTCCAGAATCTTGGCATCTGAATTGGACTCTTCAAGAGGCATATATTCAATTCCTAGGAATTAGACCCCTATCTCAAGTGAAACAAAGCATGAGATGTGTTGAATGCATTAGGCCAGAAGGACAGAAAGGAAGGCTGAGGCCATATGTAGCTAATATTGTAGTGAATTTATGGAGTAATGACCCATTGCAGCAATGGAATACCCAGATTTACATTCTTGCAGTCCCTAAAACTCATGTTTATGGGGAGGATATTATAAGATATTATAAACAAAACTCACAAGCCATTTAGGCTGTACAAGAACACAAAGCATCTAGCAAACTTTCAGAGGTACTAACAGCCCTGCATTAAAAATGGTTAACTGAGAAACCAATATGGATTAAACAATGGCTTCTAACAGAAGACAAACTGCAGGCTTTTGAACAGCTGGTATAGGAGCAATTTGTTGTTCACCATATTGAAGAATCTACCAGCCTTTGGTATTCTTCTGTATTTGTTGTGAAAAATAAATCTGGAAAATGTGAATGGTGACAGATCTTAGAGCTGTCAACAAAGTAATTCAACCAATGTATCCTCTAAAGTCTGGAATTCCTCTGCCTTCTCTATTACCAAAAGGGTGGCCTCTCATAGTTATTGATTTAAAGGATTACTTCTTCACTATACCTTTACAAGAAAAAGACAGAAAACAATTTGCCTTCACAGTGCCTACTTATAAAAATTTTCAGCCTACAAGGAGATATCAATGGACCATCCTCCCACAGGGAATGCTCAATAACCCCACCCTGTGCCAATACTTTGTAAGTCAGCCATTGGAAATAAAAAACAAGCAATTTACATCTGTAATTTACCATTACATGGATGACTTTTTGTTATCTGATTCAAAAGCAGATATTTTAGAAAGAATGTGTGAAGAAGTAAAGAAAGTTTTGCCTAAAAGGGGATTACAAATTGCCCCTAAACGTACAAAGAGGAGATTCTGTCAATTACCTAGGTTACAAAATTAGAACACAAAAGGCACAAATTAGGAGAGACCAATTGTTGACTCTTAATGACTTTCAAAGATTGCTAGGGGACATTTCCAGTCTACTGGCAGCTGTTGGGATAACACCTGATCTAATAATTTATTTAAACAAAACCTTAGATGGTGACAAAGACTTATATAGTTCCAAAGAATTAGCAGCTGAAGTGGAAAAATAATTTACAATCATTGAGAAGAAATTTTAGGAGGCACATATGGATAGGGTGACTCCACATTTTAATTATAGTCTAGTAATATTGCCTTCCAGAGTTTCCCCTACAGAAATTTTCATGCAGAAGGAAGATATTATCTTAGAGTGGATCTTTTTACCATGTAAACAAAGGAAAAAATTAAAAAATTATGTAGAAAAAGTTTCTGAATTAATTGTAAATGGAAAATTAAGACTTTGTCAATTAGCAGATATAGACCCAACAGAGATTATAGTGCCTTTTACTACTGATGGAATTAAAAAAAATATGGGAAGGCAATGAACCATAGCAAAGAACTTTTGCTAAATTTGGGGGAGAACTGAATAGCAATTATCCCAAAAGTGATATAATTAACCTTATAAAGAAAACTACTTGGATTTTTCTCCAAATTGTACATGATGCACCAATAACTTGAGCCCATAACTTTTACACTAATGCAAATAAATCAGAAAAAGTAGGTTAGAAATCAGAAGAATTAAATAAAGTGGAACAAAGTCCTTATAATTCTTTCCAAAAGGCAGAGTTATATGCTATTTTCATGGTACTAAGGTATTTTAAAAAAATCTCTGAATATAGTTACTGATTCACAATATGTAGAAGGAGATTTCTTGCATATTAAAACCACTGAAGTTATACCAGATAATACAAAATTAACTTCATTATTCATTCAGTTTCAAGACATAATCAGGAATAGGCTTTGTCCTATATACATAACACACATCCGCTCCCATATGGGTCTATCAGTGGTGTGGGAGGTCCTTCTGTCCGTGTGTTGCTTTTATTGGTTAAGGAAGAAAGGACTGATTTGAGCCTATGGCAGGGAAAAGCTAGAGTATAAAACATCATTAAAAAAGTTAATGGCTTAAAAAAAAGTAAAGTCTTTAAAGAGACAGTACAGATAGTCATAAATTAAAAGGAGTAAAAAAATAAGCCACATAAAACTGAACTATACACCAAAAGTCTGAATTATGTATATTTTTGTGTTTTCTTTAAATTTTTTGACTATGAAGGGGCTAAGTACAGGAAGACACTTCATTATACAGGCAGCTAAGATAAACCAACATAAAGTTTACTTGACTTTAAAATTTGAGTCTATGGATATGTTGTTTTAAAAAAGAGGGTCTTCTTTTGTTTCCACACAGGATGAGAACCTGTGGATTGCTTTCAGATTAATATGTCTTAATAGACCACATTGCCCTAAAAGGTCACTGTAAAAACCCCAAAAGATTACTTCATCCAACTACTGACTGAAAAAAATCTAGCACACAGTATACACCATAAAAGACCTGATGAACAGTGCCCTGAATCAGCACAAAATAGTATGGAAAAATCTACGCCCAGATTTGCAACTATTGTCTATAAATGTTTGTTTACATTTAAAGTGGGACATGATACAGATATGAATAATTTGCATTGGTATGGATCTTGGTTTATTGATAAAAATTTAAGGTCAATATTGTTATATGTATATTTCTGCTCTTGATTAAGGTATCATGTTTGTGTAGCTAAATTAAAAATGTAATGTATTATTAAAATATAGGATAATAGATAATCACCTATAATAGTCAAGCTTGTAGTCATGTTAGTTAAATTTTCTAGATGTATAGAGATATAATTCAGTTAGATAAGTATTCTTCAAATCTTTCAGAGACCTTCAGAATATGGCACTTGAAATGTTTAAGAACTTAAGACTTTTTGTAACAGTGAGACATTTCTGTTTCTAGCAGCACCAAGGTACTTCAAGAGGATGATGAGCATTAAAGAGGCTCCTTATGGAGTTGGTTGACCATTTGGCAAAAGATTGCTCTTGCCTGAACTGCTTGATAATTGGACATGCAGGACCCACAGAGAAATGACTGCTAAACTTGCCTAAGGGTGAGAGACAATCCTTCAGGGTTTCTGCTTCATAAAAGAGTCTGCTAGACATTCCACAGAACACATGCACACACACACACACACACACACACACACACACACACACACACACACACACACCAAAATGTGATGGACAAACTGCCAGTATAAGTGGAAATGTCATTGAAATTTCCTGCTTTGTAAAAAAGTCTGCTGGATACTCTGGGCCTGTAGGCTGAAGATAGAAGCTCCCATGGTACAAAAGAGTTTTGGGTGACTGTCCAGGCAGTGAGATGTCTCTGTAAATTCTAGAATTTTGGAAGTTGCTTACAATGCACTTCCTGTATACTTAGGTAATATTACATCCTTCTGGAGTCTTTGATAGAGTTAAAAAATTTATAGCTTTAGTTTCCCTTACTTATGATAAAAAATAAAGTATATATAAATATTATAACTGTAATTATTGCTTGATAACTCTTTTGTTATATATAATTTTACTATGTTAAAGCCTTCCTTTTTGTTTATACAGAAAAGCAGAAATGTTGTGCTAGGTCCTTCTGTCTGTGTGTTGCTTTTATTGGTTAATGAATAAAGAACTTCCTTGAACCTATGGCAGGGAAGAACAGAACTAGGTGGGGAAAGCTAGGCTGTATGCTGGGAGAAAGAAGGGCAGAGTTAAAGAGAAGCAATGGAGCTGCCATAGACAGGCGCTGGGAACTTTAGCTGGCAAGCCACTGTCATATGGTAATACATAAATTCATAAAAAATGGGTTAAATTATTATGTAAGAGTTACATAATATGTAACTTCTTATTGTTATGTAACAATAAGAAGCTGGAGCTAATGGGCCAAGCAGTGATTTAATTAATACACTTTCTAAGTGATTATTTCAGGGCAAAGTGGCTAAAAACCAACAAGCAGCCCCCTCCTTAGTACATGCCAGGTCCTCCAGCATGAGGTAATACAGAAATTGATTAGTTACTGATTGCACGTGATCTGAAGGCTTCAGAATTTTATCAAGAACATCATGTCAATAGCAAAGGTTTAAGGAAAATGTTTCCTATAACAATTGCACAAGCTAAGGGGATTATAAAGGGATGCCTAAAGTTGCTCTTTCTATAAACAAACACCACTACATTCATCTCCTGATACATCTTCATTTGGTTTGTGAGTTCTCTGACCCTGCCCTTGCTCTTCCCAGGGTCCTCAGGTTGGTTTTCCTTCCTATACTTTTTTGCTAACAATGACAGCAACACATTGTCGTGGTGTATAGGAGTATTCCACAGTACCTACTTGCAAACAAAACCCCTTTCTTAAATATTCATTTGCTCAAGGAAAACCCCCAAATTGTATACCCAGTAATCTGGTCTGTCTTCATTCACATGACATGAATTAATACATGCTGGGAAATTACAGAATCATTCCCCTCCTATGTGCCATAGAATTATGCAGTAATTATAGAGTCATCATTTCATGAGATCAACCCATCAGAATCAATGATTCTGTTGTGAAGGATTTAATCAAGACGTAAGACATATTGGTATAATTGCCTTGTAAATGAACTGGATGTTTCCTGCCTACAGAATTCTGCCATAGCTTACTCACATCTGATACCTATTTGGGATATATCTCCCACAGTTTAGCACTATTTGATCACTTTTTGGGCACAACTTCCCTTAATTATGTGCAAAAACAGGCACACTGTCAAAAAAAACCCTGCTCCCCACTACCAGATCTTCATCCTTTTTTCCAATGTGAACATAGAACTCTAACTTCCTGTGATTATCTTTATTGGCAGTTATTTGGCCAGCAATAAGTATCCAGGCAAAAGTACTTCAATAAAGCCATTCATAGATATTCAAGGGCATAGAAATACTATATTCATAAGACTGTTGATTGATAGTCATTCAAATAGATAGAAAATAAGTATTCTCTGGCTTGACCTCATTTACAGATAAGAGAAGAGATTGGCCTAAAGTAACCTTACTGTGAAAGATTCCTAAATCTTCATACTTAGCTTTACCTCAATTTATAGATGACTTTAGTTCATGAGATTTACTACTTATGTTTTACTCTCCCAGATAGCAGGAAAAATAATTAAATATCTGCCCACATCCCAGAGAAGACACTCCATCTTTTTCTGGGGCCTCCAGACTTAAATACCAATGACCAGAGTGGAAGAGAGGCATCAAGAAGTAGATCTGATAATTTAGAGCTTCGGTACCTCTTATCAAGGTTTATTTTGGGGGTAAAACCCACTAAATCATTCAGTGTTCAGAAAGATTTGATATAGCAGTGGGAAATCTGACTAATAGGATCTGAGCAACAAAAAATAAATAAATTAACTCACATACATCCTTTTATCATGTCCTGTTTATTCTTTCTATGGCCTCTCTATTACTCACGCTGTTCATAGTTCTTTGCTGTTCCTGGTGGTTATGCTGTGCTTGATGTTCCCACCCACCATGCGGTTCCAGCCTATATAACCCACACAGACACTCACAGTCATCGCTACATGCACTACACAATCATCAAAAAAACAAGTAGAAAGGACCTGACAAAGCACCACTGCAGGAAAAAGTGACACCACACAAGAAGGGCCAGTAACCAAGGGGACATATCTGACATTCCAAACCATTAGATAGGATCAGTAGACAGCGATAAACCCTGAACTCACCTACTCGCCTCACCCCAATCTCTACTGTGATAACCAGCTTTTATGACACCCAGACCTGTTTGCCATTAAGGGTGGGCACGCTGTCTTCCTATCTTTTTGGAATTCCTACATGGTCTATTAGCAAAGGAAATTTTGGGGTATTAACTTAATGTAGACTTGACTATTAAACATAGAGTGAATGTTATTGTTCAAAGGCCCCATGGCATGTGTTAATGAGAGAAGGCAATCTGGTACCCATATACTGCTTGGGTACTTTGGTGTGAATTACTTTTTGAAGGAGAGAAATGCCATGATTTCACAAGATCTCTACAGAATCGACAGTGACTATCCAAAACACAAGTGTTCCCAAAGCTCTGCAATCAGTTTCTCCATATGGAGTGTATATTCCTGTGAATCGGCCTATAGGTCTGTCAGGTGTGCATTCATTGTATAATATTTGTGGCTCCAACATCTCCCCTTCTTTTGTTTAATAAAAGCAGCATGTGCATATTACTCTGGGCAATGAATAATACTTTTAAAATTAATACCAAATAGTCTACTGATTGCAAACTGAGAACTAGTTTCACCATCTTACAGATGAGTTTTATGGGATTTTAGAACATCTCTCATCTATGGTAAAACACAGAACTAATATAAAAATTCATACTTATTATGACATGATGTAGTTAAGTGCATCTAAAAGTTGTAGAATGAGTTATTAAAGAAAGAATTATTAGTTTAGAAGGTTAGTTTTGTCTATTAGTCATGGATTATTAGACTGTACTTTGATGAAGACTTTTTAGGTAGAGTTTACCTGGCATGCATCTGTGGGACCGTGGTTCCATTTGAAATAGACCTGATAAGTAAAATTTGTGATTAAGGCAATAATAATCCATTTTATCTATGACAGGGCATTAACAACTGTCTCAAAACATACATAGCAAAATTTTCATATCAGAACAGTTGTCAGAAATACATAAGAAGAGTGTCTGATAACATATACATTACAGGCCCATGG
Source organism: Ondatra zibethicus (assembly GCA_004026605.1). NCBI lineage: Eukaryota > Metazoa > Chordata > Mammalia > Rodentia > Cricetidae > Ondatra > Ondatra zibethicus. The sequence goes on from PVIU01025647.1 coordinate 13,677, forward strand.
GCAGAATATGGACAATTAGTGATAGAATATTTTTAAAGGCAGCCTAGTCTCTGGGGTATAGAGTTTAACACAGTAAAAAGGTGACATAAGATGTGAGGTTCTCTCATAGCTGCTTCCTGCTGATAAGGGGAGAAGTTGTAGGTCTTGTCTTGAAGGCTGGAACATAGTGGAAACCCATGGAGAGCAGGGAAGAGCAGGCTGCCTCAGACTCTGTGAGGCCTGCAGGCAGCCTTGGCGCAGTCTGTGTCAGGAGAATGCAATAGGGATCCTTGGCGGAGAGCTGCAGGGAGAGCTGGAGGGCAAGGGGCACAGCTGTGGCAAGGAAGCTGCCTAGCAACCTCTACCTCCTTAAATGATTATAAATCTGGTGGGATAAACACATGCTAATGGAAGAATATGAAGTTAAGGAATCTTAGTGAAGAAACTTTATCTTTTAGGTGCACACCTGAAATTTTTAAGTGCACAGTTTTGGCAGAGAGGCAAACCAGGCAAGGGAGACAGGGAAAGTTCCTTTTCCCCCACAAAAGAATTAGGCAGGTGGAAAAACAAATTCTAAACAAATAATACTTAGCTGAGTTTATTTTTACCTATGACTGTAGGGGGGCATCCATTAAAGCTAAGTCTGCACAGGTCATCCAAAGGAAGTCCTTTACTTAGAACCATTATCACCTGGGACTCTGGCCATTGATTACTTAAATGGAGTCTGGAGTCTCAATAGTTTTCCCTGAGACAATGCCTGGCAGGTGACTACCTGACCCTCACCCAAGAGCAGATCATTCAAAGGAAATTCCTGGCATTCTAGGCACTGTAGATAGAAACACCTGCTAGCACTTCACCAGGACATCCCTGGACAAATGTCAGCCAATCAGAGGTCATGAACCTCAGGGACCCCCCTGACCCCTACCTTTACTACTATAAAAACCCAAATATAATTGAGCTCTAGGCTCTCTGATATTCCAAAACGTTAGACATGCAGAGAGACCGAGTTTGCAAACTTGATTAAAATAAAGGCTTTTTTTTTTTTTTTTTTTACATACGGGACTCAGTCTCCTTTGTTAGCTTTTGTGGGGACCCATGGATTTGGGCACAACAGTGACTATGTTGCTGGATCTAAATTAATCTCTTGAAGCTCATAAGAATCGTTCTTAAGGGCTGGAGAGATGGCTCAGAGGTTAAGAACACTGGTTGCTCTTCCAGAGGTCCTGAGTTCAATTCCCAGCAACCACATGGTGGTTCACAACAATCTATAATGAGATCTGGTGACTTGGCATGCATGCAGGGAGAACACTGTATAAATAAAATCTTTAAAAAAAAAAAAGAATCGTTCTTAAGAGGCAAAAATGTTAGATCTATCAGGTTATTACTATTTGTGGTCTGTATTGAAATCCATATTGTGGAAGAAGCAAAGATACAGCTCTTTGCAGCTATATTTTATCTATACCTGTAAGATAAATGCACTTAATAAGAAGACATATATACAATTGAAGAAATAGGTCCCTAGTGTTAGAATGAAAAAAAAATGTTTAGAGCTAAATGAAGACTGTAGGTTTTAAATTAAAAGAGCAAGCAGCAGCACATATTTTTTTTTTCTTGGTTGGCTGGGATGTCCTAGGAGTGTAGGAGAGTGGCAGGTGGCTGATATCTGAGCAAACTGGGAGAGACAATGAAAGAGCAGGGGGAGGAGCAGAGACAGCTGTGTGGGAGAGTGCAGACAATTAGACAGATGCAGAGAGGTAATATGCAATATCAAGTAAGATTTATTTCATTATCTTGAATGTCTCCATTCGAAGTGGAAAAATTTGTAGACTTTTTACAAGTCATCAGAGAGAGCATCCTCTCTCAGGGATTTGGTCTTGGATGGGCTAGCAGGAACTCTCTGTGCGTGGCCACTTATTTTTTTGTAAACATAACTGGAGCAGGGTAGCCTCACCCAGAAAGAGAGAAAGACAGGTTTTAGTGTAGCAAGAGTAAGAAAAGCTGTAGAAATAGTTTATGCAATGGTGAGAAATCATCATATGGGTTTTTAAAGCAGCTGAAATGGTCTCTCCACAGAGCCTAATGCTGTGGGCCTGTTAGTGAAACTTGCTTTGTCATTTAAATGAGAAGCACCAGGGGTAGGTCCCTGGGTTGCCTACAAGACAGTTTTAGGGTTTAAAGTACAAGATTGATCATTTAGCTTTTAGCAAGTTCCAGTAAAGAAATCTGTTCAGAGCAGGCAGGGATCTGACCTGCCACTTGAGGTCTATTGACCTCAGCAGTACACCCATTCCTGTACAGTGTTTGGGGCTCCAACATCCTCTCCCTGTTTCAACTGCTTAGAGCAAAAGGTATAAACATATGATCTAAACAACCGCGAAAGGTTGCTAAGCTCTGGCAAAAATGCTCTTGGACCAACGGACAGATGTTTCCCCTGGTTGTTTACATAGTTTGCCTTGTTACCCAATACCCTATGCCTACTGGAGGAAACAAAAACAGTTCAGTAAAAGGCAGACTTGCCTTGCTCCTAATTTTTACTGATTATAAACCAATTAACTTCTTATCTAATCACTTAAGAATATAGTGTAGTGAAAGACCCCCAGAATGGGGAGACTCTCACTCAACTCTCGGGATAACATGACCACCCAAGAACTCACAAGATACCTTCCTTGCTTCAATCACACAAGGTTTATTGACAGCAACCAGTGCTGTGGGGCTGAGACTCATATCCCATGCAGGGATACAGGAGTTTGACCCTGAGTAGCTGGGAGAGGAGATATTTAGGGGAAGAAACCACAACCCACAGGGGGTAGGGAGGGCGTCATTGGAAAATTCTGGAATACCAGTGATCATCACAAGTGGGTAAGTCCCCATTTCTCAATATTGTTCTTAAGATTATAATCTAACTTTACAGTCAGCCAGTTCGTGGAACAGTCACTGAACCGGCTAACCTAGATTTTTTGCTCTACTCTTCCTGCTAGGGGATCTGAATTTATCCGGGTCTTTCAGTAGCACACAAGTCCCCCCTCCTAGATTTCATGGATGATTTAATCTCTCCCTTAATAAACCTCTCCACTCACTATCCACAGGCACCTAGAGTCATAAAGTAAGATGGCAGTTACTGCTTAGTGTGTAAAAATCCTAATCTGTCTTTTATGGCCCTGAACTAATTCCAGTCCTGGACTCTGCTAGGGCTGGAGAACTGAGGATTATAAGTGTATACCAACTGAAAATCTTTGCAGCATGAGAGAACAAGAAAGAGGGAACAATAAGGAGACATACATGCTCAGGAAAAATCGCCGGTTAGTGGATGCATTATTTACACTTGAAGATTCCCTTCAAGTTGTAATGCCTTAGCTGGATCCTAAAGGGATCAGAGGGGCTAGTACCCCAAAAGACCCTGTTTATTGCCCTTACCATAATCAGTATTTTTTTTCATAATGGTGACTCCAGAAACTGACCGCCTTCCCTGTTACCCCACCACCACATGGTGTACTCAGTAAACTGTTCCTTCTGTTGGGCTCTGAAGGAGAAATCAGGCTAAATATTCAAATCCTTTTCCTGTTCCTTCAACGGACAGTTGACTACATGACTCAAATGGATCATTTAATATAAGAAATTATATGGATTACCTATAAGGACAGCAAGGTAATTGTCCAGAAGACTAAATGATTGGGATTACAGCTACCTGAGTCAACATGAGAGAGTTTGTCTCAGAAATACTTTTCTAAAAGGCTGGATATACACCTGTTCTAAAATTATTAGGCAACCCCAGGTGTAAAGCATATTAAACACTTCGGAGACAGACAAATAAAAATCTGGTTAATAGCCGCATGCATTCAGCTCTGGCTAATGCTAGGAGAGGAGGCAGCCTAGAACAGACTTCGCATTCCACATATGCCATTATCCTTTTTCTTCTTTTAGTTCATGTCTCAAATTACACAATGAACAATCTAAATAGTGACAGGAGCCTGTAAGTCTAGCAATTTAGGAAGATGAAAATTTACAGAGCAAATCTGTTAGATGATACATTATGATCCACACCTAAGAGCAGCACTAAGACATTTTAAAGATGTACCATTGCCATAATCCTCGCACATATGAAAGGGAAATAACACAAAAACAGGGGAAAAATCAAGGAAAAGTCACCAATCCCCACTGTGAATGCTGTTATTAAATGATCAGGCTTGCTGAGCTCTTCAAATGTTAAAATAAGGCTGCCTTTTCCTCTGAGAGGGCTAGCTAGATTTTGAAGTCATGGTTGCTTCCTTGGAGAACCAGAAGGAGTTCAGTGTAACCAGACCTGCCCTTTGTCTGTCTCAGGGCTTTATTATGTTTTTGGTATGTGGGTGTTTGCCTGCCATTTTCTCTGCACAGTACCTAAATTGCCACAAGAGGGCATCAGATCCCTTGGGACTGGAGTTACAGGAGATGGTTAGCTACCCTGGTTTCTTGCAATGGATTCTTTTCCTGTTTAACAACAGAAAGTACTCTTAGCTGATAAGCTGTCTCTACAGCTTCTTTTCTATTTAAAATTTATTTTCATACATTTTACTTAAAATATATTAAATCACTTTCAACTTTCTTTGTTCTCTCTTCACCTGTTCATAAATTATTTCCTTCTAATTTCCTCCTTGTTAAGCATGTGTGACTAAGTGTGTACAAATACATGTATAAAACCTACTGAGGCCATTTCTGTTGGTGGCGTATATATAGTTCCAGGGCTGAACATGTGCCACTGGATACTCAATTAGTTAGCTCATCCCTGCCTGAGTGAAATTCTCCCACTTAAATGAAAACTCCAGTCATTAATGGACAAAATGATCTGACCCCACAGATCATTTTGTTCTTTCTTTCTTGGGTAGGAAACATTATTAAAATTAGAAAACCTGAGTGCAAATACCTCATCAGACATTTGCTGGTGTAATTAATGACTGAAGTTCTGGACCTGCAGTGAACACTCTGAACACTGATCTGAGCCAATCACAGTGTTCCTTGGAACTCTGGGCCTCCCTCCACACCCCATTCACCATTCTCATCTCAGATAACTTAAAAATCCTGAAGTTCCTGCCTCCAACTTCTTAGTACCATGACTACATGTCTGTGCCACCATGTTTGACTTAGATTGATTCAGCTTCATTTAGTCAGGCATAAGAAAGATGGGATGAGTAAAAAAGAGCATTACAGTTAACTACATTATAAAAGCACTTATCTCTTTGTGCCTGGGTTTAACTATCATTAGAAGAAATTCAGAACTATGCTCTAGTCACTTGATGAGTTATAAGAGACTCAATGATAAAGAAACACTTTCTTTTTAATAGTTAGAAGACAGTAGACTTCAAGGAAGAAGGACTGTATTTAATGGGAGCCATCCTGTTACTAGAATTAGGACCAGAGACTGTGTCCTGGCTCCCTTAAGTAACCAGGCTGAGACACTCATCCTTATTAAGCAAATTAAAAGAACATGTTATCCAGTTGTGCTGTGCACAGGTATTATGCATAAGAGAGGTGTGTGAAAGCCTCTCTTATGTCCTAAGAGAGTCTAGTTTACCAAGTGAGGTTTGGGACAACCGGAGATTCCTACAAATACTCAAAATTAAATAAATATATATACATACATATATTTGATTATAAAAATTAAAATTACAAAAAATTTAAAAATTAAACATTAAATATATATATCAAAAAAACTAGCCATGAAATAGCTAATAATCCAATTAAAAATAGGAAAAGATCTTAACACAGAATTCTCAAGTGAAGAATCTCAATTGGCAAAAAGACTTTGAGAAATTGCTCAACATCCTTAGTCATTAGGGAAACGCAAATCAAATGACTCTGAGATACCATCTTACACCTGTCATAATAACTAAGATCAAAAACGAGGACAGCTTTTTGTTGGGGAAGATGTGGATTAAGTGGGAAACTCCTCCATTGCTGGTGGAAGTGCAAACTTGTGCAGTCATTTTGAAATCAATATGGTGGTTTATTAAAAATTTGGGAATCAATCTACTCTGAAGATCCAACATTACCACTATTGGGTACATACCTAATGTATTCTCAATCATACCACAAGGATACATTCTTGACTATGTTCATAGCAGCACTATGATATGTTGATAATATATGAATAGATATGTTCATAATATCTAGAATGTTTATATATCCTATATGCCCCTCACCACAGTTGAGTGGATACAGAGAGCACAGTAGGAGTGAGCTTGTACTCAGGTCCACCCCAAGCATTGCCTCTGCCTATTTGATTGGGTTTCAATGGGGAAAGGTTCCTCCCTAACAATTCAATACTCCGCAGCTCCCTCTCCATAAATGCCTGATTGGCCAAGCCTTACAGTGAATTCTTTTTAAGTATCAGAATTTTTTTGAAAAACTGCATGTCATTTGGAGTCACCACCATTCAAGTCTCCTAATTGAAAGTTTTACAGTCATCAGGGAAGCAGACTACTATCACATTCAGAAAAGTCATTCTTCATGCCTGCAAGTTCCCTTTCTCTCCTTACAGGAGGTGTAAACTCCAGCAGGGTTCCACCTGCCCTGTGGCCTTGTGGTATCCCATTGCTGACTATTTACCAACTTTGGGCTACACTAAGGTTTGTGATTACATCAAGGGTCTGTCACTTTTTAAAGACTTGTATTTTCAGTTTCTCTCCTGAAGAATTTTTTTTGGACTCTTCCATTGTTTTATGGAGATTTGGGCTCAAGGACAACTTTGTGCATATTTCTAAGTTAGTTTCTGATGCTGTCCATCTTTTCTTTCTTTTGGGTCATAAGAAGTGAGGCAAAGATGAACTCAGAATCACCCATTCACACCTTACTGCTACAATGACATGTTCACCAGGCTGAATAGAGGGCTCAGCAGCTGACAACACTGGCTGCTCATCCACAGATCCCAACTTTGTTTCCCAGAAGCCACAAAACAGCTCACATTCTCTTTAACTCCAGTGAAAGGGGATCAGATATTCTCTAATGGCCTTCACTTTTACCTCCACTTTTGCACTCAGAATATACAATGACAAACTCAAGTCATCAGACAGCAGCAACAAAATATATGTACTGAGAAAATATTGTTATTATTCATTGCGGTTCTGAGAAAATGTTAAGAACAAGTGTTTAGTCCTAAAGATAACACATTCTACAAAAAAAACAAAAGAAGAGATAGCAGTTTATCAGTTTCATTGAAAATAGGTTTATTATTTAAGTTGTTGTTTTTCCTCTACCCTTCAAGGAAAACATGTTTACAATCTGAAAAAGGCAACATTTTCCTGGTAGAATGTTTCAATTAACCAGGGTGCTGACTTAGTGGGAAATGTGTGTGGTGCGCAAGTCTGGTAACTTAATCTTGATCACCATATGAAAAGAGCCAGGAGTCCACCCCAAAAAGTTGTCTTATGGTTCTTCACATATCTGTCAGGCCTAAAATTTCATAATCATATCACACATACAGGCCACAGAAACTTTTTTCAAATAAATCTCATTGATGTTACATTACCTGGCATCTCTGGATAATTCCCTTAGAAGGAAGCACTGCATGATGAAGTGACAAGTGGATAACTAACGGGGACAGGAAGATGCATGGAACTTCAAACAATGTATACATATCCACAGGACATCAAGCTATATTGTGAAATATTCAGTTGATTACTGATTATCCCACATTTTACATCTCTAGCAGTTTTATGAATATGATGCTGTGAACACACTTAAAAGGTAATGTTTCTTATACTCTATCCTATTATGCATTTTAACATGAATTTTGATAAAATATATAGACAAAAGTGCAAATGTTGGGGTCTAACATATACCCCTGGACTTCTATTCAAGAGAGTGACCCATGATGATTAGGGGTTCAGATGTATCCATAACTAATTAGTGACATACAAGCTAGACTGGATAGCAAATGACATCTCAAGAAAATTTGTGAAAATATGAAAAACAAACCCAGGAAAAAATTTCACCACCCCTTCACAGACACCATTACTTAAAAAGCATGAATATATATGGCCTAATATTAAAACAAAGAATGTTTCACTTAGATCATGGACATCTCATTCTATATATTTCAGCAGAAAAATACCTATCACTAAGTTAAAGCACAGTAGGAGATGCACAAAAGTCATAGAGAGAAAAGCACAAAATAAACTTCATTGAAAGGATTTGCTAAATATATAGAACACTTTAATATCTCTCAATAACTAGAAACTACAATGGAGAAATGTCCACCATCAGACTTGAGTGAAGATAGTGAATGATGAACCTTCTTCTTGATGTAAAAGATATGAAACAAGAATTTCTGGACAATAAACACCACTGTGATGTCTAAAGTCTTTACCATATCATTTACACAAAGGAGGTTTTTCTCTTGCTGGAGTTCTTCCCTATTATCTGATGTTAAGATGATAAAAAAAAAGTCTTTAAAATATTTAAAGGGCAATAGACATGAACAAGGAGGTAGGACAAGTTCATTGTCAGGATGAAGGTCAGTTTTTTCAGAACTTCCTGTAGTCCTGCAACAGCAACACCCAAGGGTCTAACCTTCTTGGGAGCAAGCATGAATAACCATATACCCACACAAAGGCACACTAAAAATAACATAATTAAAATTAAATAAAATCTTTGAGTAAACATTTTTTCAATCGTGAATATTTTTCTCCTGTAAGCATTCATTCCTATAACCCAGGGGTTGAGGCATTTAAAGCCTTACTTCCAGAGTTTTTCTCAAGTGTGATTTGGATCATGCAATAGAAAGCAAGAATGTAGACTTGAAGTTACAGAAATTAATCATTCTCAATTAGTGGCATCATTTGGGAAAATTTAGAAAATAATGTTATCATGGAAGAAATATGTCATGAGACTGTTCCTGAGAGTACACATTCACCCACTATTTCAAGTTCCTACACCTGGTTCATGCTGCAGGCTGAGGATGTGAGTTCTTAGCTTCCCAATGCAGCTGTCATGTCTGACACTTCTTGTGACAACACTTTCAAGGTGATCATGTAACCGTGTGGAACCCAGAGTCATATTAAACTCTTTTATTAATTGACTTAGACATTAAGTTTTATCACAGACACAGAGGAGGCACTCATACACATCTACAAAATTTTACATCTGGATAAGTGATAGGGGAAGCTTTGTTAACCACATATCTTCAAGAAGTGGAACCTAGTTAAGTCGTGGCTTCCTGGAGTCCAGGAGAAAAACTGCAATGGACCAGGTGCTTGCTCTCTGGGTGATTCCCACGGGACACAGGGAACTTGAACTTTCCATTCTTGTGTCATGAGTTTCCCTTTATAATAAGTAAAAATATAATTGTTTATCTTTAAGCTAGCCTGGTTATTTCCCGAATGGAGCTAACTTCCACAGATAAGTGTATTTATATAATTGAAGAAAAGTACGAAATCAAAAAGGGTGACCTTATCATTGAATTCACAAGACTTCTGTCTATAATATAATTGTGCAGATAAAAACAAAATAGAGACTTCATAATGCTTGAACAGATTTGACACTTGTAGAGTTGTTTTCTTCCCAGTCTTATGTAAGTAAATGTGTGTTGGCTTAAGATATTTCCAAAACATTTATAGTCACATTCCCTTATTATGAATCTTCTCAGGTCCTCAGAGTACTGTGATATGCAAAGGCCTTAATAGACCTCTTATCCACTAAAAGTTTACTCTTGTATAAAGACTACCAAGAGGAGGAAAACTTTACCACAC
>PVIU01025648.1:0-23361 GCA_004026605.1 Ondatra zibethicus
TGAGGGTTGCCCTCTCCTCTCTGCTCGGCTCCGTGGGACAAAGGAGGCCCCCTAGCAGGGGACTCGCCCTTCCCCCAAGGCCTCAGCCCGGGTGGGCCGAGCTCAGGTGCAGCCGGGACAGGGTCCAGATGAATCAGTGGAAGCTGGTTGGGCGAGGTTCCCAGACCCAAAGGCAGGCCTACTGAGGGTTGCCCTCTCCTCTCTGCTCGGCTCCGTGGGACAAAGGAGGCCCCCTAGCAGGGGACTCGCCCTTCCCCCAAGGCCTCAGCCCGGGTGGGCCGAGCTCAGGTACAGCCGGGACCACTGTTCCATTATTAACACCATGAAATAAAATAGAATACTTAAGAATAAATGTAACAAAACTACGATTTATTTGTATGTTGCAAAACTATGTACATTGTACCAGGAAACTAAATAGAATATGGATAAATGGAGAGACATTACATTTTTAAAAGTTGGGAGACTCAGTATCGTTAAGTTGCTGAGTCTTGCAAAGTTGTGCTGTTCTGTGAATTTGATGTAATTCTTGTAAAAGCAAAACTGAATTTTTTTGATGTTGAAATTGAGAGACCAATACTAACATTTACCCAGAAATGCAAAGAACCCAGAATGTCAAAGTAATTGAGCAGAACACTGTGAGAGAACTAATTCTTCCTAGTTTCCACACTCAGTCCAAAGCTAGAGTAGTGACCAGAGAGCACTACTGACGTGAGGCTGAGCATGGCCTTGGGCCCACAGGATGGAGAGTCTAGCTAGGAAGACAGAAACAGTTTTGTTTACAAAACTGGCAGAAAATTTGATATAGAAATAATAATCTTTTCTACAAATGACACCAGAATATATTTCAGCAGCTAAAAAAGATGCAAAAGACCCAGAAACTCCACAGTACATCATAGACCTAAATATAATAGCTGAAAGTAGAAAAGTCTTATGACCTTGAGTTAGGCAAGGAGTTCTTAGATACCACATTAAAATCCATAAAAGAAAAACTTAATAAATTGGACCTTACCAAAAGTTTAAAAACTCTGATCTTGAAAAGTCACCTTTAAGAAAAGTTAAAGACAAGTCCCATAGTGACATTTACTAAAGGCCGTGTTTCAGAATGTACATAACACCATTTAGTAGTAAGAAGAAAAGTTCATTAAAAATTCGGCAAAAGACAGACATTTCACCAAAAGAAATAAGTACATGAGAGAAAAAGTCAACATTAGTTTTTAAATGGTGAAATTCAAATTATAACCACACCCAGCTCCTATTCATTCCCACGAGAATGAGCATCATCTACACAACAGCTAAGGCCTGGGGAGATGACTCAGTGGGTGCCAAGGTTGAGGACCTAAGTTTGATTCCTTGAACCTACACAGTGGGAAGAGCAAACCGACCTCTGAAAATTGTTCTGCAACCTCCACCTGAGAGCTGTGGTATGTGTGACAACCCCTGATACACACATAATAAAAAAAATGAAATATATCTTAAAAGTGTTAGCAACAATATATAGAAACTAATCCTCATGTTTTGCTGATACAACTGTAACCTGGAGTACAGCTGCTTTGGAAGATGGGCAACTGCCTTAAAAGTTGGAACACAATTTTAGTAAGTGAGCTTTCAGTTCTACTCCTCGTTATCTAGCCAAGAGAAAATGTTATAAGTACAATCATAGAAAGATGTATATAGAAATGTTCCAGCACCATTAATCATAACTGCAAAAAGGTGTAAACAATAAAGTGGAAATTAAAAAATGTACATCCACAAAACAGAAAACTATCCACCAGCAGAGGTAGCCCTCCCCAGGGGCACGCAATTGGTTGCTTAGTGCCAAATGCTCAGCCCTGAAAACATACATACAAGTAGAATTGTATAGACTCAATAGGTTATATGTGGGAATTTTTATGTATATACAAATACATACATGTATGGAATAACAAATGATGAAAAATAAGCACCATAAATTTGAGCAAGAGCAATGAGGGGTATGTGGGAGGGCTTGGAGGGAAGGTAGAGAAAGAAGAAATGTTGTAATTAAAGTACAATCTCAAACACAAACAAAAAGAAAAGAAAACTATCCACCCATAAAAAGTAATAAAGTTCCAACGCATAGTGCACTATGGCTGAAAATGGCTGGATTCAAGAGAACACACATTGCATGACTCTACTTAGAGGAACTGTCCAGAAGAAGCAAATGTATAAAAATAGATAATAGATTACTGAGTGCCTGAGGCTGAGGACACAAAGGTTGCAAATGGATGCAAGTGATCATTTCTGTTAGCAGGGGGTGGGGTGATGGAAAAGTTCTAAAAGTGGATTGTGCTGATGGTTTCTCAAGTCGGAAAATGTCTTGAGAATCACTGAACTGTACATTTTAAATGAGTGAACTCATAGTATGTTAATTATGGATTAATAAAGCTGTTAAAAATTAAATACAACCATGATAATGAAGAGGCCGCCCCTAAATAAATCACTATTAATCGTGTTAAAGCATCCAGAGCAGCACAGTGTAGATGAGTTTACCAGATCACAGCCTGAGGAAAGGAATTAATTCCTAGAGGCAGATGGTTCATTTCAGGAAATGGAGAGACCACACAGACAGCGAGAAGGGTGTAACCCTGTGCTTCCCATCTCAGGAATCTTTGGGTGGTACAACCCCATCTTATTTTTGCATCCACTACTCCCAGTCTCATGTCTTCTTAAAGGGGAAATAAATAATACATTACAGAGTATTCTAGTCTAGAAATCATAATAATAATAATAATTGTCTGCCCATTGAAGAAATCCCAATTTTCAAGCAAGTGTTTTGAAATAAAGAATCACATGTCCTTTCAAACAGAAGAATGGCACTTAAAAGTGATAATTAAGGAAAACTCAGACTACACTGACTTTATAGGAACAACCCAGATGACTCATGCTAATCACAGCTCTCCTGCCATACATGCCCAGAACAGATGAATAACCAATGTCCAAATATTGTTATTATTATTGGTGTGTGTGTGTGTGTGTGTGTGTGTGTGTGTGTGTGTGTGTGTGTGTGTGTGGTGTCCCTGTCCCCTCTGTCTTTTACAATCCTTCCTCCCTCTCTTCTACAGGATTCCCTGAGCTCCACCTAATGTTTGGCTGTGGGTCTCTGTATCTGTTCCCATCATTGCTAGATGAAGCCTCTCTGATGACAATTATGCTAGGTTACTATGGTAGTATGAATGCAATTGACCCCCATAATCTCATAGGGAGTAGCACTATTAGAAGGTGTGGCTTTGTTGGCATGGGTACGACATTTTTGGAGGAAGTATTCACTGTGAGTGTAGGCTTTGAAGTTTCCTATCCTCAGGATACTGCCCAGTGTCCCAGTCGACTTTCTTTTGCATGTAAGATGTAGGACTCTCAACTAGTACTTCACTCCAGCACCATGTATGCCCGCATACTGCCATGCTCAGCATCATGATGATAATGAACTGAACCTGGAAACTGTACGCAAGTACTCCAACTAAATATTTCTTTTATAAGAGTTGCTATAGTCATGGTGTCTCTTCACTTCGCAGCAATCAAAACCCTAAGACAGCTCCTGTCTATGAGTATAGCAGAGTCTTGTTTTTTGTTTTAGCCAGTTGTGCTTGGTTCTAACCTAGGTCTCTGGGCTATCTGGCCTCTGGTTTCTGGCCTTCCACACAGTGCTGGGGGTGAGCTTTCTCTTGAGGCGTGCGTCTCAAGCTGGACCAGTCATTGGTTGGTCACTCCCACAAGTTCTGCACCACCTTTACCCCAGCACATTTTGCAGGCAGGGAAGATTGTAGGTCGAAGGTTTTGTAGCTGGTTTGATGTCCCAATCCCACCACTGGAGGTCTTGCCTGGTTACAGAAGATGGCTGGTATACACCCCATATCCTCTATTACTAAGAGTCTTAGCTAGTATCACCCTTGTAGATTCCTAGGAGTTTCCATTGCACTCGGTTTTCTAGCTCTTCCAGAGATGCCGCCCCCCCGATTCCAGTTGTCTCTCCTGGTGCTCTTTCCCTCCATTCCCTCATCTGACCCCTCCTGTTCCCATCCCTACCTACCCTCAGTCCACTCACAAAATCTATTCTATTTCCCCTTCTCAGGGATATTCATGTGTTCCCCCCGCCCCAACCCTCCTTATTACTTAGCCTCTCTAAGGTTGTAGCCTGGTTATCCTTTATTTCACATCTATTAGCTTTATCCATGACTTAGATCATCAATAAGAAATATTACAAGTCCAAAGTTTATTTAGCATACCTAACATACCACCAAACAGCTAGCAGGATAGCACACTGCGGAGTATTGCTTGTGTGATCCTCAGGCTGATGAAGAGATGCTCAGCATGACAAGAAAAGATTGAATCCAGACTATATAATACCAAGGAGATCATCCAAATTAACATTTTCAAGTATAGTTCCTGATGAATGAATTTGGCTTTTGTGTCATACTAAAGTCAAAACTTGTAAAAGCCAAAGCATTGTAAGTCCAGAACTGATTATACTTGTCACATGGAGATGAGATGTCAAGACCTCTTTAGATATTCAGTCAATGTTAAGTGCCTGATCATGTGTCCACTCCACAGCCATTCACCTGCCAGCCAAAAGGGCAAGAGAGCACTAAAATGCCTAATCAAGTCCTCCAATGGATAGCCTCCACTCAAGGGCACATTAATGCCAGAACCTAGAAAGAAAAGAGCAACTCTCTAATTTGCCTGAAATGAAGTGTGCCCCAGTGGAATTCTTAGCAACATACTGAGAGTCTGAGAGATTCAAAGAATTTCTGATATTTTCCTAAGACCAAAATAGGACTCAACTCCTCAAGTCACATTATCTTCTAGGAGCCTTTCTGGTGTAGGAGGTCCTTCTGTATTTCTGTTGCTTTCATTGGTTGAATAAAGAGACTGCCTTGGCCTTTTGATAGGGCAGCCCTTAGGTGGGCGTAGTAGACAGAACGGAATGCTGGGGGAGAGAAAGCAGTGTGGCAGACGCCTTGCTTCTCCTGGACAAGACGGACACTGCTTAGACTCATGCTGGTAAGCCACAGTCAAGTGGCGATACACATTAACGGAAATGGGTTAATCAAGACATGAGAGTTAGCCAAGAAGAGGCTAGAACTTATGGGCCAGGCAGTAATTAAATGAATACAGTTTCTGTGTAATTATTTCAGGCATAAGCTAACCGGGCTCTGGGAACGCAGCCCTCTCCTCCCTACTACACCTTCATGATGTTAACCCTGGCCAACTCACCTTCTGCTTCCATCAAGAACATAAAACTCAGAATCCAGATTCTGAGATGTTATAGTCCTTTGTGTTCAATTTATAATTAAAGCAGGGTTTTTATTTGAATAGCTTTACTAAATAAAAACATTTAAATGAATTCCTGCCTATGTATTTCTACTTTATTAAAACGCAAACATAACCCTGACTTTCAGTTCTCCCCCAAGTAGTTTATATTGTGCTTATTTGAGGATAATCTCTTTTTTTACATTAATCTTAATAACCCTGCAGAGTTCCCTACAACTCATTTCTCTCTAGAGCTGCTTCTATTTGCTTAGATTTTCTGCTGATGCAAGTAACTTACTCTGATCAAAAAGGTGAAGAGGAGATTAGGCAAGCCCATACGAAAGGTCTTAAATCTGTGTGTTCTCAATTCTTTTCTTGATCAGGAGGATTATTTTGGAAGAGTTATCTCTGTCTACATAAGAAGAGAAGATTCAGAGCTCTGCTAGGGAGGGGTTGTCAAGGATTACAGATTTTTTTCCTCTGGCTTTAACCATTGTATTCCTCGGAGCACTTTATGAGGCATCTGCTTTAAAGCAGACCTCAGCCCTAATATTTCCCACTGAGAACTTCCAACTGTAGGATACTGCGCCCACTTTGACTACTACTTCCCTACTACCACTCCCATCTTCCAAGTATCAGAAAATTCATCTCCCTCCTCCTAGTAGCATCATCTTAAAATCCAGAGGTCAAGCTGAATTTCTTTCCTTCCCCTACCCTCTGTGCTAGCTAATTTCATGACATAAGATAGAGTCATCAGAGAGAAGGGAGCCTCAGTTGAGAAAATACCTCCAAAAAATCAGGTTATAGACAAACATGTAGGCATTTTCTTAATTAGTGATTGATGTGCAAGGGATCAGCCCACAGTGGGTGGTGCCCTCTCTGGGCTGGAGGTCCTGGGTTCTATAAGAAAGCAGACTGAGCAAGCTATGGGAAGCAAGCCAGTAGGTAGTACCCCTCCATGGCATCTTCATCAGCTCTTGCAAACATGTTCCTGTCCTGTTAAGTTCCTGCCCTGAATTCCTTCAGTGATGAACAGTGAGATGGAAGTGTAAGCCAAATAAACCCGTTTCTCTTCAAGTCGCTTTGGTCATGGTGTTTCATCACAGCAATAGTAACCCTAACTAGGAACCTCCTGCCAAATATAATCTACTAAGAAATAGAACTATTCTGCTTTTAGAGTAGGAATTAATTTAATAGACTATCCCACCCCTGCTCATAAAAAACCATCTTCTCTCACTGAAGCACTGCAGTACCCTCACACTGAAACCCGTGCTGCCAATTTTGTTCCTTCTAGTCCATCAGATGGGAGAGCTTATAAAAAATTAAAGTACATCATATTGTTCACCTGTAAAAACCTCTGAGTAGATTTCCAATGAAGTCAAGATATGGATGTCCTTGTTCTATAATAATCTAGAAAGATGCTGCCTGGTGACCTCTCCAACTAACTTATTTCCATGCTCCCTAACATTTTACTGCTCTGCCATCTCATTGGCTTTCTAACTTGTCTTCTAACACCTCGTTCTTATTTTTTCTAAGACAATTTGCACTCGCTGTTCCATCTTGCTGGAACACTATTCCACTAGTTCTTCCTATGCTTATCTCTGTTCTGGGCTTGGCTCAAATGATGCCTTCTTAGATAAAGCAAAAAATGACTGCCTAGTCTACTGTTTCCCACCCACCATTATCTTGTCCTCATTTTCTCTGTGGAAAGGACAGTGTTCAGGCAATCCCATCCCCAAAGAGCACAACAACAGCAGCAAGTGAAAGGATAGGCTTTCTCGCAGCTTACTTTGTCTACACCAACCCTCCAAAATGAGTGCACTTCATATATCTCTACACATGCACACACTCCCTCATATACTCACAGCCAGACTCTCACCAACTAGCAAAGATTGCCTTCTACCACAGTAGAGGAGGTTTGAAGTTGCTGTTATGGCCACCAAAAAACAGACACATTTTACTAAGGGACAATCCAAGATTACTTGCATTCACCAAACAATTTGTTTCACCCTACCATAACTCCCAAACCCAACCCCGAAGTTTCAAACCTTTAACACTTCTTGGAGGCTCATATACATCATTGGCTCTGATACATACACACATTATTAAATACAATTTTTTCTCCTGTTAATCTGTCTACTCTGTGGTTTCGACTCAATGACTGAACCATCAGAGCATAGAAGGAAAAATCTCCCTGCCTGTTATGGGGTGAATGTAAAGTATGCACTATAAGGTTTAGTATTTGAACACTGGTAGTACTGTTTGGGGAAGTTGTGGAACTATTAGAAGGTAGACTCTTGCTATAGGAATTAGGCCACTGAGAGCAAGCCGAAAGACTTGTAACTCAGCCTTGCTTCCTGTCTCAGCTCTGCTTCCTGTTTCACTGAGACATGAGGAGGTAAGGATTCCCAGCCACAACCACCCCCGACCATTGTAGACTATATCATCTCAAACAATGAACCAAAATAAATCCCTCCTCCCTTAAGTTGCTTCATATCAATAATTTGGCCACAGTAACAAGAAAAGTAATCTATACAGAAAACTGTTTCTGAGAGTAGAGCAAATACTAAGATAAACTTGACCATGTGATTCTTGGGCCTCTAGAACTGGCTTACAGGAGGAATGTGCAAGAGTTTGTAGTTTCTAATTAAAGAAGCCCTAGAATATTGCAATTATAAATTAATTGGAGGTTCTTCTAGGAGTAAAGAAAACCAGAAGGATGAAAATGATGAACAGTAATGGCCATGATGTAGATGATTTAATGGTCATAAGGTTTCAGTCAGAAATTGAACTAGATGCCATTGATGGTTCTTTCTTTAAAATAGCATCCATTTGAATTCTGCCTTTGCCTTGAAAATTTGAGTGAAACTGAATTCAAAAGTTAATGGAGGACGGGTAAAATCTACACCTCAAGCTGGAAGCAAAACTTGACAACATATTCCATGTAGTAATAGCTTTGCATATATGCAGGATACAAGAGTTAGAGGATTGTTCAGGCTTGAACAAAGGTTCCAAAAAACTGTTGAGCTCAGGCAACACGTAGCAAGATTGGATTTCTTGCCTGGAGCTTCTGAGCAAGCTGTAAGTGAAGCTGTGAAGGTAGCATATTAATGGAGATCCCAGGATATTGGAGATATCAGCAAAATGAGACATTTGCCAAGGACAGCTCTGGAAACTGAGTAGAGCTGGCCCAAGAGAGAGGACATAATTATCACAGAGAATGGAACTGGAGCAATAGTTCTCACAGAGGACAGAACTGGAGCAAGACTGTCAAAGCCAACTGGGATGCAAGCGATATCATGACAAGCCCTAGATGCCATAGATGAAAGTGGGGAGTGACTACCCTGCTGGATTTTAGTCTTACCTTGATCCAGGCTTTTCTTGTTATCATCCTGTTCCTGCATTTTGAAATGGAAAGGTTTACTATGTACTATGATATGTAGCCTTTGTTGTTTTACAGGGGTCACAATTAATAGATTGTCTTGGACCAGAGAAGGGACTTTGAATCCTGGGTTTTAGACAGTATTGGAAATGTAAGACTGTGGCATCTTTTTAAAATGATACTGAATGTGTTTTTGCATAATGTGATGGCCATGAACCTGCGAGTCCCAGGACTAGAGTCTTATTTGAATGTGAAATATCATCTTTAGGTTCATTTGTTTGAACATTTGGTCATCTGGTATGCTTTCTGGGAAGATTATGGAATTCTGAAAAGGTGGTGCACTACCGGGCAGTGGTGGTACACACCTTTAATCCCAGCACTCAGGAGGCAGAGGCAGGCAGATCTCTGTGAATTCAAGGCCAGCCTGGTCTACAAGAGCTAGTTCCAGGACAAGCTCCAAAGCTACAGAGAAACCCTGTCTCAAAAAAAAAAACCCAAAAAGATATTTAATAAATAAATAAATAATAAAAGGTGGTGCATCATTGAAGAAGTGAGCCATTGAAATGAACTGGAGGTTTATAGCCCAGTCTTATTCTTGTCCCATCTCTGCTTCCTGTTTGCCAAGATGTGAGGGCCTCAGAAGCTTGATCCACAAGGTCCCACCACTGTGTAGCGGTCTGCTTCCCTGGTCCCTGGTACCCTATACCCCTCACACTGTGAGCAGTGGATTAAAAAGAGGTCATGAATTTGAGAAAGAACAAGGGGGATGGTTCTGTGGTAAGGGTTGGAGGGGAAAGGGAATAACAATGAAGTAATTATATTTTAATTTCAAAAACTCAAATTTAATAAAGAAACCTCTCCTCCCTTAAGTTACTTCTTATCAGGTATTTGTGACAACAATGAAAAGAGTAATTATTATAAGTCCTTCTAATCCCCTCTTCAGAGAAACTTTGCATAACTACCCAATCTAGTTTTGCCCACCCGTCCATTCATTATCACATTAACTTGCTTGCTTCATTTTCTTCATGGTATTTATCACTCTTTAAAGTTGTGTGTGTGTGTGTGTGTGTGTGTGTGTGTGTGTGTGTGTGTGTGTGTGTGTGTGTGCGTGCACGCATGTGTGGGTACGCGCGCACGCGTGCAAGCACAAACTTTAAGAGGGGAAGAAGTTTGGAATTTCTTTGAAACACAGTGCATAATTTACTATATGAGAATGGAAACATCCAGTTCTCTGAGCCAGAAAAACACCATTAGAGCATATGTTTCAATTACAAACCAGTTTAGTTTAGCCATAGATTTTCATTCAGAAGTTACTAACATTGCACTGAACCATTGAGCGTTGTTGGGTCTAGAAGGAAACTTGGCACTAATGTCCACTGGCCTCAATTTATACATGAGGTCACCATAGCCAGACCATTTCAAGTGACATATGCAATGCTGCACAATGTTAAGTGCTGAAAGTCAAAGTCACAGTCAGGTTTCCTGGCCCATTGAATCAATGGGCACAGTTTTTTTGGGGGGGGGGGCTATCTAATTGTGTATCCAACTGCCCTTTCTCATTCCCTGTTTCCCTGTTAATAAAATGCTGATTTGTTCAAGTAATAGTCAAAGATTGTATGATTCTAGAGAAGAAAGTTCCCTTCACCAGCCTTGGGAAATAAACCATTATTAAACTAAGTGGTCCTTTCCTGTCCTTTGGTTGTACTGATCTGCCATAGGTCTGTGACCTATTTCTAAGTAATGAGATCTAAAATATAATCTTCTGGAAATGTGTCACTTCCTGCCTCTGACCCCAAAATAGAAACTCAGAAGAAGAAAGAAATTCCCTTTCAGCTTTTTGCCTTGAATTCAGATATGATACCAGATAGCCTGCAGTTATGATAAAAATACAGCAGAAATAGAGAAAAACCAGGACTCATAATACAACAGCAATTGCATTCTTCTGGATTTATAAGAGGTAAAGAAAAGTAACTCTCAACTTCTTTAAGGCATCAAATCATATTTTCTGTTTCCAGTGGCATGTTATGATAACACCCCCAGAGACTTTTACACTTTGATCTTAGGAGACAGATAGATAAGATGCATCACTGTCTCTGAGGGTCAAGAGAGTAGAAGAGAGTGGCTCAGTGGGTGAGAGCATTTGCCATGAGAGTTTATTAAGTTTGATATGGGCAGCCCACATGAAGGGAAGACTCAAGTCTTAAAAGTTGTCCTTACTTTTATGCATGCACCAACTCATGAATGCACCCCCATGCACACCTCCCACACATACCATATATACATACACAAAGAAAGTAATAATAAATAAATTTTAAAAATAGAAAGATGGGGACATGAAAAGGGGTGAAGGAAATCTACAATTTCACACACTTCCTTCTCTGAGATTAACAGCCAGCCCTCTTCTCTTTGAGTCACGACTAAACTTTCACAAAAGCTTTGATTGAAACAAAATACTCATGCTCTAGAATCGTTTTGAGAAGTGTTATAGTATGCTGCACAGATTTATGCTTTCAGTAAAAAATGCCACAAATAAGATACTCTAGGGGAATTCAATAGGCAAATTAGTTCCCTAGAGATGTCTTTTGTAAAGACATGAACCGTCCTTCTTTCATATAAAAATATGGATTTCACACATAGATTCACTTAGAATAGAGTGAATTCATCATCTTCCTGACTCAGAGCCTTGAAATTGGCCTCTAGAACAACAATGATCTTATTCTTTTAATGGTTATCCATTGATTTGTCTTCTAATATTTTCAAGCAGAAAAAATAATAAACATCAGCTATGATTAGTGTCAACTCTACTTTAAAGACCAGAATATATTTTAACAGTTTAGCCATCATGGGGAATGGAGTTTACTGCCCATTATGGTGTGGGGTTACCTGAACTGGTCACTGAGTCTGATTTCTTCTCTAGGATGAGGACATGGTCCTTGCCAGTATGGCTTGGTAAAAACACCAAGAAGAAGGATCTCTGCAAACTTTTTCTTTATCTATTTCTGTGTTTAGGGTAGCCCTGGCAGCTGAAAGCTCAGTACAAAATCCCAAAGAAATGGAAACAAACTACATTTTCTATACTTATGCTCTTGTGCCCCTTGCTTTAAAGCCTATATCCTTGCCTTGGTTAGATGGAAAGTTCAAGAATGTGTATTAACACCATCCCATATCTTACTAGCCCATTTTGTCCTCCATCAATTGATATAACAACTGGTTTCATATATATAATTTGTTGGCACCTTGATTCAGCTCATTATATTTCTGGCTCTCAGAATTAAGATCTTTCTAGTGTTACAGTACGGGATACCATTGAGGTTCATGTGTGGATAAAAGCCAGAAGAGGAAGTCAACATCCTACTATAATCACAATCAGTGGAAATTAGCATTGGTGAGTTTGTATACTGTCCCCCAAAGAGACAGTTCTGAGGTACAATCATATATGTTCTTGGTGGCTTCTACTGGGACTGAACCCAACAGTCCAAAGCAGTCATCATACGTGGGAATGAACCATTGGAGCAGCTCTTCTTCCTTCCCAGCTTCACTCTTCCCATACTATGATTTTGTTACTGGAAATTTGGGGGAGTCCTATTAGAGTTGTCATGGAATTAGGGACCCATCTTAGGGTTCTTAGTCTAAGTAACAAAATAATTTAAGAATGGATTCAAAAAGAATCTCAAGGGCAATTTTATCAGTGTTTAAAAGAAAAACCTAGGTGGAAGATAGGTGGGCACAATAGAAGAGGGAGTACAGGGAAGGATAACTAACATTATGGATCTTTGAAGAAGTCATATGAAATCATAAAACTATATATATGTATGCATATATAATGAGTTTAAATATAGTTACACTATAATGGGATAACAATGCCTCTCCCAAATACCATAGCCTACCAAATAAAAAGACAAGTGCTATAAATGGGCTACCTCTTTTTAGAGCTGTTTGCCAGTGAAATTCTGAAATCTTCATTTCCTACTGGTTAACTTTCATAGTGCTAGAATGTTCTAGATATGCTACTGGGGAAGTAAAGTAATCAACATTCTTACCAATCTGTGAATTCTGTGAACAATAATAATGAACGAGCAGGCAAGACATGCCCACTGGTGCAATAGTGGCATGGAGTAACCCACCACTATATGATTAGCTTTAAGGCCTGTTCCACAAAACAAAACTCATGCCTGGTACCACTAACTAAGCCAAAAACAAACAAACAAAAAGCCCATGGCTGGCTAAGTCATAGGTCCTATGGGAGAACCTACTACTATTATCCAGCTAAATGAACATAGTAATAAACTGGTCCCCAGATTTTTATCTTCATACCCATATATTAGTGCAGCTCTGAGCCATCATCAGAGAAACTTCTTTTTTCAGTAGATGGAAATTAATACAGAGACTCACAACTGTTTAACACATATAAAACAAGGAACTTTAGAGTGCTCAGCTCTAAATGAGACACCTATATCTTACTTCCTTCTCCCAAAGCTCATGCATCACTGCAGAAGAAGCATAGGAAAGATTGTTAGAGCCAATGGGAGTAGATGTGTGTAGCATCTGGATGTTACAGAGCAGTCAAATACATACACTCATAGAAGCTATGACTTAATCCGTAAGAATAGAACAAATTCAACCCAACAAAAATCCTAACATGGATGGAGGAGTATCTCACAAGCTCCCATCCCTAGCTAAGGACCTATTGGCAGCTGCTGACTGCTAAAGGAGGGGAAATCAGTTTTCTTCAGGGATGTGATCCTTGAAAGGCTACCCATACTCAATTAGAGGTTCCTATAGCCATGCACATTCAGGCCGCACCAAGCGAACTCAGTGAGTTTAAAAAACAGAACACAAGAAGTTGGGATAGAAAAGTAGTAGGAGGATAGAAGAGTAACTGGAGAAGCTAATGGAGAGTAAGTTTGACCAAAACTTGACATTATGTGCATGAATCTTAAACAATAGAAACAGAGAAAAGACCTAGGGAAGGCAAGCTATAAATATTGGCAGCTGTCAGGAGGAGGAAGATGAAGAGAAAAAGTCATGCCTCGAGTTAAGCTTCCATGGAGCTCAACTGCGTGGCAGAAAAGCAGCCACGTGTCAGGGAGAAAAGCTTTAGAGAAAGATGGAGAATGCCCACAGTACCAGAAAAAGCATACTTAGTCTCCGGCCAGCATCCGAAAGAAAAATTCAGAAGAGAAGAACAAGGAAAAAGCAATGATTCAGAAAGGAGAGAAGACCCAGTAGAACTTCATGGTAGCTCTGGACCAACTATATGTGGTAGAAATTCTGGGAATGATAAGTACATTATCTTATTAAAGGAGTAATTACTTCTCCTATCTTTTTAGTGTTGCACAATGAGGATCCACCTTCCTTGGGTGTGGTCCCTTAGCTGGGTGATTGACTGGCCAAACTAAATAAACACTCTTATGTTTCAGATAGCTTGGAACACTGAGTGTTCCTGGAACACTATCCAGGTCAGAGAAATAGTTTTCCCTAGTGCACTTCCACAGAACCCTGATCAAGACTTCTCTAAAAGTGTGGATATAGTTTTAATGTGCCTCTAAGTTTCATGGTTTCATGTATTAGAAGTATGACCCTCCATGCACAGGTCTGCACCAATTCCTTGGCATATATATATATATTTCCAGTTTAGTGTTTTTATGGTATTCCTGAGAGTACAAATGAGTGAGTCTTTGATTCTTGTGCCTTCATTTGGGCTCTTTTCCTCCTTGTACTTTGCCTTGTCCAACTTCGATGTGATCGTTTTTATTTTATCCCATATTTTATTTTGTTATGTTTTGTTGTTATCTTTTAGAAGCCTGCTATTTTCTAGTGAGAGACAGAAAGGAAGTGGATCTGGATGGGAGAAGAGACAGGGAGGGACTTGGAGGAGTAGAGGGAGAGCCATAATCAGGATATATTATATGAGAAACAATCTGTTTTCAATAAAAGGAAAAAAGAATAAAGAAAATAATCACACAAAAAGAAGTATGGCCCTCAGTATGACAATCTGAGTGACCTTCAATAGATGGAGTTTAGTGGAAGGTCTTTTAAGTCATTAGGGATATTGACCCCCAACGAGATTAATGTTCTTTCTAAACAGTGGTTAGTTTCCATATGATTGGGTTGTTTTAAGATAGTATAGTACCTCCCATGATTCCTCTTCCATATGAACCACTTGACCTTCGATACATTCCTGCCATAATGCCCTCTGCCATATTGTGATGTTTCCACAAGGCCCTCGCGAGTGGTTAAATATATAGGGCTACCTGATCTTGAACTTTTCAGCCTCAAAAATTGAGATAATACTTAACCTTCCGCCACCATCAAGCATTTTGTTATGGCAATTAAAAACAAAAACACCAATCTCCCATTCTTATTTCCTGAGGTTTCTTCTAAAAGAAATTACTTGTATCCAAACCCTGGCTTTAAAATTGTCTCTCTATCAATTCATAGTCCAATGGAATGTTATCAATTTCCTTACTCTCTAAATGCTTTCCTTCTAAATGCTAAGACTGGGAGGGCAAGTCCTCCTCACATCTGTCATCTTGGCTGTCATGATAAAGACACATCCTTCTGCTAAATAGCATATATGATTACCTTAAAACACACCCACTAATTATTTGACAGTAGGTACTTTCATTTATAGCTGCTCCTTCCTCTTCAGTCTGGGAAGATATCATGCCAATATAATACAGCAGAAATAAATTGCAACTTCAAGGTTGAGTTATACAATTCCATGAATCAGATACCTTGTATCTATACTAGATCTCACACTTCTGAACTTGTATCTGTCATATAATAAATCTAACTATTTTGAGGCCACTATACTAGAAAGGCCATAAAAGTCGCCTGATCTGCGACTCCAGTAGAGTCTAGCCTTTCACCTATCTGATAAAGATGCTAGTCACTGATATGGTCTGAATGTTCCCCTTTCTATGTAGAAACCTATAATCAAGTAATGATATTAGAATATGAGGCCTTTGTAAGGTCGTTATACTATGTAGGAAGAGCCTTCATGACTAGGATTAGTACCCTTATAAGAAGAGATCCCAGAAAATTAGCTAGCTCCTTCTACCATATGTAGATACAATAAGCCAGAGCCTTCCAAGCATCAAATTTGTCAGCACACTTGACCTTGGAATTTCTAGCCTCTATAATTGTCAGAAATCAACTGTTGTTCAAAAGTACCTGAATGATGACATTTATGATAATACCCCATTCACCAACTGAATGTGACCTCCATCAACACTACATAGTACCTAAATTCCATACCCATAAAACCATGAAATATAGTACAATTTCTTTTTAAGGTACTACATTTGGAAATCCCTTACTCAGTAGCAAGAGATAAAACACCCTGGAAAGGTAGGACCAACGTGTTCACAGGGAGGCACTATTCCCTTTGAGACTGGAGAACTGAGCAGTGCCCCAAGACAAAACTCATTCAGAAGTCAGGGATACCTCAACTCTAGCTTTATATGATACCTTGAGTCAACTCTGCTGTATATCCTGTCTGATATAAGTGATTAAACACCGAAACACCTTACAGGTGCTACCTCATTTCTCATTTGAATAAAACTCCAAGCCCAGTTATCAAAGTGACATCTCTGTGTCTTTGTTTTTGCCCTCTTAGTTGTCTGTGTTGAGAGTATCTGTGGTTGGTGGGTTTTAAAGCCTTATGCCATCATATGGGTAATGTTTAGTGCATTCTAATCTCAGGTTGTACACAAGAGGAGGAAAAAACTGTCCAAAAGGCCATCACAGGATAAAAATGCAGTAGTTGGGAGCTTGCAGAAATTCTAAGACATAAAATGGTTGCTACTGCCTTTTATGTTTCTATTTATCACACTTAACAGGAATATTTTACACTTGTATGATGCCTTACAGTTTAAAGAGCACACACACACACACACACACACACACACACACACACATATATATATATATATATATAAATTCATATTCTATAAATATTTCATGTGAGGTCTCACCTACACCCATGACCCTACAGAGAAAACTCCAAAATTGTCAAACCAATCTCCCTTTCTCCCTCTCTTTTCTCCCCTTATTGTATTTCTAATTACCTCCTAAAGCCATTCTGCCTAAATAGACCAAAGATAAATTCCCAACCTATTTTCTACACACACACACACGCACACCACTCTTCCACCTATGTTTCTACCCAGCATAAACATCTGAAGTCATCTTCTCTTTTCCTCCAAAGCCAATTACTCAGTTGTCAGTGCCTGTGAGTTCTACTACCATGATATTGCTCTGATTTCTACCCTTCCTTCTTTCCCTCAGATGCCACACCCAGTTTAAATTCTTCTAACCTTTCTATATTATGATGTGGGAGGTCCTTCTGTATATGTGTTGCTTTTACTGGTTAGTGAATAAAACTGTTTTGGCCTACAACAGGGCAGAGTATAGCCAAGCTGAAAGGGATATATAGAGAGAGTAGGTGGAGTCAAAAAGACACCATGTAGGTGCTGAAGGAGACAGATGCCAGAACTTTACCTGGTAAGCCACAGCCTTGTAAAGATATACATAATAATAGAAATGGGTTAATTTAAGATGTTTGAGTTAGTTAATAAGAAGCCTGAGCTAATAGACCAAGCAATGTTGTAATTAATATAGTTTCTGTGTAATTATTCGGGTCTGAGCAGTCGGGAAACATCTACAAGACTAGGGTTGGCAAACTACAGTCCATAAGTCAAATCTGGCCTGCCAGTTGTTGCTTATAAACAAAGTTTTATTGCAACATGTCTGTGTCCATTTGTGTATGTTTGGCTACAACTGATTTCCCACGATGCCAGAGAGCTGACTAATTGCAACAGAGACCTTATAGTCCCATAAGACCTCAAATTTTGTCCATTCCAGAAGAAATTTGCCAATCCTAGATAAATCTGCAAAACTAAAGCATCTTTCCATTTTTATCTACCTAGAGGTATTTTTTGTCACCACAGCAAATACACCAATTCTTCTTCCTTCACTGTGTCCAAATAGACTGTATGCAGTTTATAGTGTTGATTTATCACACTTTCTGTTTTTTAAACTGACTTCCTACAAATGAGCTTCTTCCCAGAGGCTTTGTGCAATTCAATACAGGGCATGGTAGGCTCCTCCAGACTAAGCCATGCCTCCCAACTGTCTATGACTAGAATTGTAGCAACTAGACACCCCAACTTGAAGTTTCCTTTTTATTGTTGGATTTTTAGTATTTCTTTTGTATTATTTGACATTCTGAAGTCTTTTATGGCAAAGTACTAACATAATTAATATTGAAGGTCATGGGATAAGCACGAATAATTTTTATTTCTACTCATACTTATTCCAAAAAGTAATATTGAAAGTTTATACATGATTTCAAAAAAATTGGTAGAAAAGAGAAATCTTTTTATTTATTTTATTTTAATTGAAATATAATTACAGCATCTACCCCTCTATTCAATTATTATTGTTACATATATAAATGAATAAATGTATATACAACCTTCTATGTCTGTTTAGTGTTGCTCTAGCTCTTACGACCTTCCTGCCCCTTCTTCTACCATGTTCACTGGACCTTTGGTACAGAAGTTGAACTGAACATATATCATCTGAAGCTGGACATTCCGTAGTCAGTTCTCCCAGCACTTTGATCAGTTGTGGTTTTCTGTAACTGTCTCCAACTGCTGCAAAGAGAAACTTCCTTGATGAGAGGTTTGAGACACACTTACCTGTGGGTTTAATGGTAAATATTTAGAATGTAGTTAGGGTTGTACTGATTTAGTAAAGTGATGGGTCTAGGCTCTCCCACAAGATCCATGGCTTCACTAGCCCAGAGTATTTGGCTATTTCCAGTACTAGGCATGATTTTCCTCCTGTTAAGCAGGTCTTTAATCCAGTTAAAGAGCCATTGGTTACTACCAAGGTATGTGTGCCACTATTGCACCTTTAGGGTTATTGTATCATGCTGGTTATTGTTGTGATTCATAGGCATTGAAGCTGAGTAAAACTATTGATTCGCTTCCCTACCTTGGAAGCTTGTATGATGCCTTCTGGTACTATGGAAGCTAGTCCTCAGTGTGGAGGATTTTGGAACAAATTCAGCTCTATTTCTCTGAGTCTTGTGTCAATATTCATGACGTCTTCAGCAATAGGGACTTAGCTTCAATTTCTGGAAGGCAACTAAGGGCAATAGTAATAACCCATGTTGTTTTGGGAATCTCTTGAACTTCCCTGACAACTCAAAAGGAGGTCTCAAAAAGAAAGTTTTTAAAAATTTTATGTTGCCTATAAATAACCATAAATTCAGTGGCTTAAAACAGAAATTGCTCATTATCTCACAGTTTTACATATTGGTGTGTGGGTACAATGTACCTAGGTTGTCTATTCAGCTCCCCACTGGGATGATATCAGTGTCAGTGGAAACTATGGTTCTCATCTAAGACTGGGATACTCTTACAGAATCATTTCTAGAATCAGTTCTTTGTAATTGTCAGGCTGATCCCAATTTTCCTGCTAACAGTCATCTTCTGGAAACTACCCAAAAGCAATTCTCATGGGTACCCACTTTCTTCTGGGTTAGCTAGAATGTGTCTCCCAGACATTCTTTTTTTCCTTAAGTCAAAGAAAACACAATCCTTCTTATGGTCTCAGATGAAGTATCTCCCACTTGTATATTCTTCTAGTCAACTGATTTCAAACCTTAATTATACTTGCAAAAATTCCTTCACATCATCTAGTTTAGTATTAAAATAAACACATGGGAGAAAATACATGCACATCAAAGGGGTAAGAATGTTAAAATTCTATTGTAACTTCTTTATCAATAATACCAAACAACTAATTTGATTAACTACAAGATTTCAACTATATTTTAGAAAGCTTATTCATTCTTGTCTATATTTAAGTGGAATCGAATTATGAGAAAACTTTGAAAGTTTACAAATTTCTAAATCTCTTTTTTTAGACAGGCAATGTTTAGAGAGCCTTGTAGTTTTATTTCTGGATTATCATGCAGTCATCAGGTAGTCATATCCCCTTATGAAAACTACATCCTACAAAGATAAAAAGGCAAAAAATGCATTTGGCATTATTGTAGGAAAATAGTATCAATATTGTCCAAGCTATTTAATTTTATCTTCAACTTCCTTTTGTCCTATTTGGAGAGTGTTTAATGAAATGCATGAATAGAGAGCTGTAAATTTAATATAACTTTCGCTGTTCATTTTAAGTGTTTAATATATTCTTAAGCAAGAAACATATTCTCAGTTTCACTATTTTCTATGTAGTTTTCTTTATTACTGGCTGAATGTACTGCTAAGAGTTTTCTTAATTTTTTTATCTCTGATCTGAAATAATTAAACCTCTCATACTGTGCTGGCTAGTTTTATGTCAACTTGACACAGGTATAGTCATCTGAGAGGAAGGAAACTTGATTGAGAAAAGCATCCTTAATACCAGGTTATAGGCAAGTCTATGAGGGCATTTTCTTAACTAGTTATTGATGCAGGAGGACCCAGCCCTTTGTGAGTATGGTCACCCTGGGCTGGTTGTCCTCGATTTTGTAGGAAAGAAGGCTGAGAAAGCCATTGGGAGCAAGCCAGTAAGTACCACCTCTCCAGGACCTCTGTATTAGCTCCTGACTCCAGATTCCAGTCCTGTTTGAATTTCCATCCCTAACTTCCTTCAGTAATGAACAGGGATATGGAAGCATAAGTCTAAAAAACCCTTTCATCCCCAATTTGCTTTGGTCATGGTATTTCAACATTGCAATATTAACTCAAACTAGGACACACACTGTTGTGGGATATTTATACATTGTGTGAAGGTGTATTGCTATGATTGGTGTAATAAAAATCTAAACAGCCAATAGCTAGGCAGGATGTATAGGTGGGACTTCCTGGCAGAGAAGAAAAGGTAAAGAGGAATTTAGGTGTGGAGGAGAAACCAGACTCAGAGGAAAAAGGAGGTATAAGAAGGAATAGAGGTAGTGCCACGTGGCAGAATGTAGATTAATATAAATGGGTTAATTTAAGTTATAAATTGAGGCAATCCCACACTAAAGGCCAAGGTTTTATAATTAATATAATTCTCTGTGTCATTATTTGGGAGTTGGCTGATGGGACAGAAAAAGACTCATTACTTTTGGTATCCAATGTGGAGGCTCAAATATCCAAACATAGAACCTGATAAAGCTAAGAAAGGTTCCGAACAAAGAGCCAGATATGGATTTCTAGTCTTTCAGTTTCTCAGGCAGGCCCATGCTCTGCAGCATACAGAGGTACAACTCCTGGCCATTGCCTGTGGGCTGGAGCAAGTTCCATGTGGCAGCTAACATGGCAGTTTAAGATTTGTCTCATGAGCTCAGAGAATGCTGCAGGCATTTGGTAAAGCCAGGCCCAGAGACAAAAAAACCTCAGAAAGGTACAGTATATTTAAAAATGTGCTTAGGTGCCAAAGAAAGAAAAGAAAATGGGTATACACAGTCATAGAAAACTAGTTTAAAAATAATAAAGTCTTTAAAGAGAGAGTAAAGTAATATGAAAGTAAACAAATAAGCCACCTACGTAAAGATGAGAAATACACATGGTGTCTGGATTCTGCATGGTGCTTTGTTGACTTTGAATTTTTAAATGCTAATGTACAAAAAACAATGGTTGCTGAGAGACATTGGATTGTGGAAACTGCTAAATTAAACCAACCTACATATTTTAAGAAGGTATGTAAAATAAGAAAAGATTGTTTCAAAAAGTAAATTAATAATTTAATTTTAAAAAAGAAGAAAAAAGAATATCTTAACTTTCAAATTGAAGTCAGAAAATATGTTGTGTTGTGGGAAAGGATATGCTTTTGTTTCTACAGTAAACAAAAAGTTATGGTTCTTTTCAAAATTAATAAAGATCAGATTTTATTGGGGAGACCTCCTGAAGATCTTGGCTATAAACATGAGGGAAAAAGCCAAGAAAGACTACAGAAGAGGTGATGTATATGCTGATCCTTTGACATGGAACAGCTCAGATTAGACAAGACATGATAAATCTTGTTGGCTACAGAGTCCTCATGACTTATTATTATATACCATCCTTTCATATGGATTGAGAGAGATTTATATTACACTTTGGCTATGCAGTCCAAATGGACTTATACGTTGACAGATGCTTTTTACCTGTTCAAACATAGGACAAAAAACATCTTTAGCTGACTTGTGCACACCACACAGTCCATACTTCCGTTAATGTGGATACATGTTACCTTTAAAGATTTGTGTGTTTTCAGAAAAAAAGGACCAGACATCAATAAAGAAAAGTAGCCCAGGTGATCCTGCCTCAGAAAGCCTACGTTGCAGTTTTCTCAAAATTCTGCTTCCAGAGCAACTTCAAAGCTGCTAACTGAGATGGTCCAGCCTCATGCACTACTACAGCCTGGGTTTCAGATAAGCCTGCACTTTCCCATCACACAGACACTGGACAATAAATGATACAGTTAGCTGTTCCAGGGCTTGACCCCTAAAAATGCTGTTTCCCCAAGACAATTGGAAGCAGTCTAAAGAAAATTACACCAACATTCCCAAGAGGTCGGGTGTGTGGTTTTCTTGGCCATCCAATGGATTATGGATGTTTATCATCATTTAGTGGGGTTCAGTACTAGTTGTTGTCGGTCATGATCAGGAAAAAAGCTAAACAGAAGAGATTAGATTCAGGGATCTCTTTCTGAAGGGAAAAGGGGGATATAAGAATGATAGGATAAAATGATAGATTATTGAATATACTTTTAACTAAAAAGCAACTACTAATCTCAAATATTTTACCTTGGTATGGATTTTTATATTGATAAAAATTTAAGGTTCTTTTTTTATTAGAACATACTCTATAAATGTTTCTACTTTTGTTTAAGATATTTTTGTATAGTGATACAAATTTAAGGTTATTTTGTTATACTGTATGTATGTTTCTACTCTTGTTAAGTTTTGGCCCTTGAAAGCTATTTAGGATAAAAAAAATGACAGGTTAGTAGTTACAGTCATATTAGGAAGGTTTTCAAGGTCAAATAGAGATATATTTTAAATAGATAGATGGTCTTAAAACACTTCAAAGACATACAGAATATGACATTTAAATGTTTTAATAACATAAGGCTTTTAATGACAATGAGACATGTCTGCATCCTGATAAAGCCTTTGCTATGATTCTATATTTAATCTATACCTATAATTTGACTTTTATGCAATGACTGTTTACACAGAGGTGGTATAAAAATAATTAAAAAGATGTGAGTTTGTTAGTTCAAAATAATCATGAGACTCTTCCAGTGAATAACTGTCAAATGCCAATTTTAATTAAACACAATGACACATGACATATATGGCCATTTGATTCTAAGACAAAAAGGACAGAAGTCTGAGAAAGAATCCTAACTAGGGAAGGAGCTCAAAAGATATCAGAAAAGCAGTGCAGTGGAACACAATAATAAGGTGAGGAGGAGGAGGACAAGACAACGGGAGACAGAGTCAACTAGGAGTCTGTCATTTAGTGTCCTGGAGGTCACAGTAATAACTGAGCAAGATGAGAACTTATCAGAAGATTCTGAGCAGAAGAAAGACATGTGTGGCATGTTTTTAATAACTATTTGTAATCAGTGTTTAGTGAAGAGGAAACAATGAGAGAAAAAATGTGGTAGCGTAACCCGTTTCCAGGCAATCTGATGGGACCTTGAAATGGGTTGGTACTAAAGGTGGTGAG
>PVIU01025649.1:0-23359 GCA_004026605.1 Ondatra zibethicus
GGCTCCGTGGGACAAAGGAGGCCCCCTAGCAGGGGACTCGCCCTTCCCCCAAGGCCTCAGCCCGGGTGGGCCGAGCTCAGGTGCAGCCGGGACAGGGTCCAGATGAATCCGCGGAAGCTGGTTGGGCGAGGATCCCGGTTCCAAAAGCAGGCCTACTGAGGGTTGCCAGCTCCTCTCTGCTCGGCTCCGTGGGACAAAGCCACAGTATTTTCCATAACTTGTATGTCAATAGAGTAGAAATGATAGCCATTCAAACAAATAAAACAATAACAATATACCGTGGCAAGTAGAAGGGCACCAAACAATCCAGGACTGCATTTAACAAACTGAAACAGGAACTTTTGGCTGAAATGATTCAAATGCTTAAAGTATACTATTTGCCCAAATACAGACGTGTATTTCAAGACATCTTCATAGTAGTGTACATTTTGAAAATCAGGATAACATTACATGTAGCACTAAGATAAAAATTACATCAGAGCCTAGGCCTTTAAACAGAGCACTCAGGAGGCTTCTGAGGCAATGGGCCTAGGTCATATCGTAAGGGCACACTGGCCCGAGCTAGAGAGGAAAACTCTGTTTTAAAAAAGTCTCTCCCATGGGGAAAATAATTAAAAGTATCAGGATTCTAAATAATCTACCTTGTAATCTTATGATGGTGTGTATCCTCCCAATTGTTCAAAGTTTTTCCATATATACACATAGAATCAATGATTCTAAGAACTTATAAGATGAAATGCACAGGTATCATCTGTTCCACAGGCATTCCGGTAAGAACATGAGCTAATACTCACCACACCAAAATAAAAATATTCTTGTGACTAACCCATAACTAAATTTATAAATTTTAAAATCACATTGCTGAATATCATTTTAAATAATTTAAACTATTGAAATTCAATTTAAGCAATTTTAATTTGAGGTATTAAAATTTAAATGATTTAAATATTTTAGTATAGCATTCTCAATTAAATATGTCACTGAGAAATTACTGTCTAGAAAAAGGATTTCTTAAGAAGCTTCACTTGGGAAGCTTATTACCATTTTGAAAGACTATTGCATAAAGAAAAGAATAGTAGGTAAAATTATTCAGAAGAACTAAGGTTTGAAATCTAATTGCCATTGCCTATAGGAAACGTAGAAGCGCACAGATGTCTAGATGACCACCTGACATTTAGAGGTCTTCAATACCTTTTCTTAAACTCAGGATCAGCAGAGCATGATGGTGCACACCTCTAATCTCAGCATGTAGGAGGCGGACCCCCAAGGTGAGGCCAGCCTGATCTATAGAGCAAGTTCCAGGACAGCCAACAATACACAGAGAAACCCTGTCTCAACAAACAAAACAAACAAAGACCAGGAATAAAGAAGAATCAAAGGTTTGAAGGTAGTGTAAGAAGGCAGGTATAAAATGCGTGGAAGGGACCAAATGAAGTGTCCTGCTTCCTTTTCTCGGTGCTTCTTGTTTTCTCTCTTGATCAGAATGCTTTTGCTTCTCTTTTGTTTGAGTGATAATTTCATGGAATATAAAATTCTGGGTGAACATTTTTTTTATCATTTTGAAGAACTGGTTCTTCTGTCCTCTTGCAACATAAAATCAATGTTCATATTATCTGTGGATTTTTGGTTGGTTTCAGATATAAAAGTAAATCCAGTTCCTGTTTCTTCTTATTGTTTAGAAGCTGACATTTTCCAACAAATGCATTTAACCACAAATGAAAAAACAAATCCAATAAGGGTATTAGGGTGGCAAAACAGAAACTAAAACATACTTGCTTTGTCTACACTGGCATAATATGACTCCAGTGGGAAAAGTAACATAAATTTTGGAGAGGGAATAGAATTACCCACTCTCTTAGCCATAACATCTAGAGTGGCTGGATATTGTTTTCAAGCAATGGAATATACATATATTTGAGAAGCATATAGGTAAAAATATGAAAAACGAGTGTTACTAATTTTAAAAAATGGTAAAGAAAACATAAAAAGTCAAAAAGTGAAAAATCATGAATTTGATGTCTGGTCATTACACAGATTTGACACAAGCTATCTGGTAGTTCAGATCTATAATTTCAGTTGCTCAGGAGAGAGAGGCAAGAGAATTGCAAGTTCAAAGCCTGTCTGGGCTACAGAATGAACTCAAATACAGCCTGGAAAGCAGAGTGAAACTGTCTCAAAACAGAAAGCAAGATGTAGTAGGTGAGGGCTACAGTTCAGTGGTTGAGTGCTAGCCTGGAATGAACAGGCCCTACTATATTCAATCTTCAGTGCTACAAAAATAAACACACACCTAGATTATCTAAAAAGCCTAATTATGAAGGTAAATAATGGAGGGAGTTTACAAAATATTTACAACCACATGGAAAGCTTTATTAATAAGAGAAAGCAAAACCAAAAACTACTTAACATATAAGATTAAAGTAAAGAATCTAAAATCTTACCATAGGAGATTAAAGAAAAATGCCCTAGACGAATCAACCCATCATCACAAACCACCCAAACCATAAATAAATCTGTAAGATCTCAAATAAAAGATGGAAAGCACAATAAATGATAACTGAGTCAACTTGAAACCATTTACAGAAATAGGTAAAAAACTGATTTAGAACAGCACACACCAAAATAAATTTCTTTTTTTTATTGCTTTATAAATAATAAGATTCAAAATTTCTACCTCCTCCCCTCCTCACATTTCCCTCCTGCTCCCCTACTCACCCTTCCCCCTCCCCCTCCAGTCCTAAGAGATGGCAGGGTACCCTGCCCTGTGGCAAGCCCAAGACCCTCCCTCCTCCATCCAGGCCTAGGAAGGTGTGCATCCAGACAGACTAGGATTCCAAAAGCCAATGCATGCAGTAGAATTAAATCCCAGTGCCATTATCATTGGCTTCTCAGTCAGCCCTCATTGTCAGCCACATTCAGAGAGTCCGGTTTGATCCCATGCTCATTCAGTCCCAGTCCAGGTAGCCTTGGTAAGCTCCCATTAGATCAGTCACACTGTCCCCCAAAATAAATTTCAAACCATACAAATGTTTCAGTGTTACAAACACAAGGAACCCATAAATACAGAGGCATTAGCAGTCTGAAGAACCCTAAAAAAACAATTTCCTCAGAGGTCAGAGTTTGTTCTCCAATGGAAGTATATCAGTCACAAATGTAGCACATAAAATTTTAAATTTTCTGGTAGCCACTAAAATTTTCTAATAGAAACTGTCTTCCAATCCTGATCAAGAAGCTAGCTACAACTGATACCTACTAGATAAGAAACTTCATTTTTCTCCTAGCATCTCACTGGGTATGTTAATCACTCTTCAGGGCAAGCTCCATTTCCAGGAGCAGTTGCCCAACACAAAATGAACTCAGGAGTGTTTTTATAGACTGTATTTTCTCTCATTTGGCTTTGTTTGAACATTTTTTTTTGTCTTGTCTTTTTTTACTTTTATTTCCAGTTGGGAGGAGGAAAGTTGTATATGTGTTCTTGTTTCTCTGTCTTTCTTTCTTAATTTTTTTGGTTTGTTTTTGTTTTTAAAAAAAGAAAGAAAGAAATAGAACATCAAGTTTGATGAGTAGGGTGAGGCCTTAGAGCAATAATATTCAGTCTTTGTTATAACAAATTTACACAGAGTCAGTCCCACAAAAATACCTACTAATGGATCACACAAAAATGTCTAAAGAAGACAGGCACTGAGTAAGAAGGCAGCCGTGCCCCACCTTTGCTAACAAACAAATCTGGGTGTCCCCAAAGCTGGTTATCACAAAAGAGATTGGATAAGGAGAATGGGTAAATCCAGGATCCAGGGACAATTATTTAGTAACTTTTTCTAATAGTTTGGAATGTCAGGTTATTTTCCCTTGAATGCTGGCTCTTTCCTGGGTAGTGTCACCTGTTCCATAGTGCTGGTTTATCAGGTTCTGCATGCCTTCTTTGTGATTTTGATATGCATATTATCATTGTCTTTGTCTATGGAATTTTCCAACTCTGTCTCTAAAAACAAAACCTTGTGGAAATCACCCCTTAGGTTGTTTCTTTTTCTCCTTGCTGCTTCTTCATGCAAAGGAATAAAAACACGGACTGGTTACGTACTTGAGTTAATTTTTCTACCCTCAGATTTTTGTTTGCCATAGGTATCCTATTCTGAGCCGTGAAGGGGTGCTGAGGCTGGTACTCAAGGCCCCATAGAGCAAAGCAGACATAGCTCCACAAGCACACCAGGAGCAGGGCAGGAGCAGGGCTGCGTCCTTCACTACTTACCAATACCTTCATGGTGCTTGTTACTTGCTTTTATGGGAGACAAGAAGAAGAGGGGAAGAATGAAAAGCGCCCTATATGAGATACAAACCTATTTTCAACATGAGAAGTCATGGGTTCAAGTATTGAATAAAATCTCATAGTGGAAAAATAACATTTTTGAAAATAATCTGTAAAGGATTTCTTTCTTCAAGTTATTTCTGCATCAAATAAGATCATAGAGACATTGGGAATCTAGGAAGCACAGGAACATATCACTACTTACATGAAGAGCTCTATCCCTATGATCACTTGAAGACAGCATCTTCCTGCCTATATTTCCATCACCAGTATCTTCCCTACTACTGCACTGCATGTGCAAGCTCTGTGGTATTTCAGTTCATATTCATCCCTGGAACACTATCTTTTTTACTTATAAAATCCATGTTCAATACCTTGTTATACATTTTAGCTCCCTGCAAACTGGAGCCTTTACTCTATATCTTGAGGAGGAAAGCCTAGGCACTTACTTGCTTTGTAGCATCTACGCTGTAAAAGCATACCACACTTCTAGGGTCAGGAATTGGCTGCAAAGGAATCCAGAAAAAAAAAAAGTGTGGTAATACTTTGTTTGCCCTCTAACCAATAAAGCTTGTCTGGAGATCAGAGTGTAGAGCTAGCCTCTAATTAACTATAGAGGTCAGGCAGCGGTGGCACACACCTTTAACCCCAGTACTTGGGGAGAAGAAACAGGAAGTGATTGGCTGGGTGGAGAGGAAGTGATAAGGCAGGACAGACACAGGAGCTTGACCCCTTTTTGGCTGAGAGGTTGGTGAGGTAAGAAGTGGCCTTGGCTTGTTCCTTTCTCTTTCTGATCTTTCAGCATTTATTGTGAAATATTAATCTGGGTTTTTATTATTAAGGCCAATTAGAACTTGTGCTACATCTGGTGTCCAACTTTAGGGCAGAGATTCAAAAAATGTCATTTGCCTGTGGCACTAGCACAGGCCAAAGCCACACAAGGGCGGGGTCACTGCCATACCTGTTAGGTTTCCCTTTCTTGTATTTCCCAAGCTCTGGAGTGAGTCTGAACTTTATCTATCTGCAGCAAACTCCACAGGCATCGGGGCTCCAAATGCTACAGGAGTTAGCTGCTTTCACACTTTCCCTGTACAGACTGCTGGCTCTTTCATTTCTTTTCTCCCACTGGGTAATGGGTTTTCCCTGGACCCGCTCCTCAGGCTGCTGTCAAACTAGGTAGCTGCCTGAGAACCTACTCAGGATTCTCCTGTTCTACACAGCAGCAGTCAGCATCACATTTCACTGACATCTGAACTGTCATCGTCAGCAGATTTGATGAGTAATTTGGGAATTCTTAAAAGGAGGAATTAGTTAAAAGAGAGTTTTTTTCCAATGTTAAAAATGGAAACACTATTACAAAGGAAAGAGTTAGGTCTCTATATATTACATAATACATGCTTTAAATTTGGAACAAGAAAATGAAAAGATAATCAGTTTAACTGAGAATGACATAATGTTAATTATCATTTTGATAATCTTTACTGTTGGTTTGATAATTCTTGGTTTATACTTTAAAAGTTGGTTGATATGAGTGGCAGGAAACAGGCCTTAGAAAAATTTATTGAAACAGATCATGGAGATATTCAAATCCTCACAGGGGAATTTAAAGAAGAACCAATTTAAATGTTTCATTATTAAGGTTACAGAGAAACAGTCTAAGGTTTCCAATCAACTTTGATTAATCCATATCCAATAACAATACAGGAATTGCCAAATGATAACTATCCCCAAGATTATGCAAGAGCTGAATGGACTTCTATGAAAATGTTAGATTTAAGGAGAATCAAGGAAGTGATAGTCTCATATGGCATTCGCTTGCCTTTTGTGAAGCAGATGTTAAACTCGTGGTCAACTTGTAATAGAATTATTCCTCAAGACTAGAGAGACTCAGTTACAGCAGTCTTGGTGCCTGGTCCTCAATTACACTGGAGAACCTGGTGGAAAGATGAAGCTAAGACCACTGAACAACAAAGTGGAGTAAGTGGTATGGAAATGTCCCAAGATCAACTTCTTAAAGAAAGATTATGCTAATATATGATGATCACATTCCAGCTCTATGCCACACAGTAGCTTTTAATGCTTGAGACAGAACTGAAGAAGCAGGAAAGGAAATTGAGTCATTTCCTAAAGTTATACAGAGTCCAAAAGAAACCTCACAGATTTCTTACAAAGATTAATTTAAGCAGTAAATAGAATGATACCATATTCAGAAGCTCGACAAATAATAGTTGAATCTCTGGTTTTTGAAAATGCTAATGCACAATGCAAAAGGGTAATTAGGCCTTTAAAGGCAAGAAAAACTCCCTTGGAGGAAAGGATCCCAGATAGAAATCAATATTGACTCTCATGACCCTGAAGATGTTTCGAGGAGAGGTGATTTCCAGAGGTGTAACGAAAAATGGGAATGTCAAGTGTTTCAATTGCAGTAAAAAGGGAATGCAAACACAGTAT
Organism: Ondatra zibethicus; assembly: GCA_004026605.1. NCBI lineage: Eukaryota > Metazoa > Chordata > Mammalia > Rodentia > Cricetidae > Ondatra > Ondatra zibethicus. Next base: position 6,758 of record PVIU01025649.1, read on the forward strand.
TCCTAGAAACAATGTTTTTTCTAAGCATAATCCAAACAGAATGCCCCTGCCTTCTGGATTATGCAGAAAGTGTAGCAAGAACAGGCATTGGATTAATGAATGCAGAGAGATCAACAAGGGAAAGTGAGGTAACCCTTTGCCATTGGAAAAGCCTTGAGGGGTCTCTTGCAGGCCCCCATGCAAAATTCAGTTCAATCATTTCCTGTTATTGTGACAGAAACTACTTCCCAGAACAATTAAAGAATCTAATGTCTATTGTAAAAAACCATACTGTTATGGATGATAGAAAAGTTTTAGAAGATAAAACAAAAATTTCAGGAGAAGCCATTATAAGGCAAATATTACAAGGATTAGATTTGAACAAGAGAGATCTCTTAATTAGAAGAGATGATAGTTCATCAAACAGCATGGCGGTTCAATCTAAACTAACTTATTTGACTAACAACTGCTTCTCATTTGATCAGACATAATGCGCCAAACAGGAACCTCCCCAAAGTTAGGGTTAGGGAGAGTTTTGTTTTTGCCTTTCCACGAAAATGAAAACAATTATTTTGAGGGATTTAAAGACCTTTAGAAAAATAAGCATCCAAAGAAGAAGGGAGAACTACCAGGAAAAAATTACCAAAATAAATAGTCTGACCAAATTTGATCTCTGAAGACTCCAAAAATATGAAGGGACCCAACAACGATGACTCCTCCATGACTATGATAACACCAGTAAACTGAAAAACACTGCCTAAAGACTGGCTTTGAACTATAAACTGCTCAGGACAATTTCAAGGTGGCTGGCTGAGATAATCCAGCCTCAAAGACATTTCAAGTCAGGACTTGAGACAAGCACTTTCCCATTATGCAGAGACTGGACAACAAATGATAAAGATACCTCACCCAGGACATGACAATTAACCCAAACTTTTCTTTTCAGGATCCTGTCACCACCAAACAGGAGGAAGTAAATTTAAGAACAAGACACCCTCATGTCAAGAGGTGGGTGGGTAGTTTTTGGTCATTCAATGGGTTATGGATATTTGTCATCATTTAGGGTGGTTGGTTACAGGCTGTTACTCTCAATGGTCAAGAAAAAGAGTAGAGCAAAGAAGATTAGATTCAAAGTTGTTGTTTTGAAAAAATAGATAGTGGGGGATATAGAAATGACAAGATAAAGGGTAGACTATTGAATCTACTCTAAAAAGAAAAACAGGGGATATAGATATGAGAGGATGTAAGGGTAGTTTATTGGATCTATTTTTAAAGCAAAAAAGAAACTACTAGTTTTACATTGATATGGACTTTGTATATTGATACAAATTTAAGATTATTTTTGTTAGAATATACTGTACATAGATTTCTAATCTTGATAAAGGTCTTGTGCCTATACAAAACATTTAACATGTAATGCAAATTTTTGTCCTTGAAAGTTATTACCAACTATTCAGGATAAGGAAGTGCAGATTAGTCACCTATTTCAAAGGAACTTTTAATCATGTTAGGTTGTTTTCAAAGAAAAACATATATTTTAGACAGACAGGTGGTCTTCAAACTCTTCAGAGATCTACAGAATATGGCATTTAAGATGTTTAATATAGATCCTCCCCATTGTCAGGCCTCTCTTGCAACCCTAGCAGACTAAATAGGCACATGGTAAAAGCATACTAGTTGGTAAATCAGGTGAGTTACTGGCCTCTCAGCTGAACTGAACTAAAGTCAAGGCCCTAACAGAACCCAAGTGCACATTCTATATCCATCCTCCTTCCATTCAAGCACCAGCAAGGTAGATAGACCCTGCCCCCACCTCTGGTGGAATTCTACTGCTCTGCTGCAGCCTCCACTAGTGTGCAGGCAGGTAAGAGACCTACCTCCAGGCCCCAGCCTCTGACACCCACTGGACACTGTCCTGATAAGACCCACCCTGCTGCTCAACCCCACATACCTAAATATCCTCCTTGTGGTCACCATTCCCCAGCAACCCCAGTAGACTACATAGGCACACATGCAAACCACAACAGTTAGAAGAACAGGCACAGGAACAAGCCACACTTGTTGGAAAAAAAGATGAGTAAATGCTGGTGAAAGAATACATTCAAAAACCAAAAAAGCAATATGGCACCACCAGAACCCAGACATCCTACAACAGCAAAACTTGAACTTTTCCAATATAACTGAAACACAAAATGAACTTAAATATTACCTCATAGAGGTGATAGAGGCTCTTAAAGAAGAAATGAAAAATTCCTTTAAAGAAGTCGAGGAAAAGATAAACAGAAAAGTGAAAGAAATCAATAAATACCTAAAGAAAGTAAAAACGTAAAGAAAAAAAGGGCAGCCGGGCAGCTCAAAGGCACAAAAACATATTCAACAAAATCATAAAAGCAAACTTTCCTAAGCTAAAGAAGTGCATGCTAATAAAGGTAAAAGAAGCTTACAGAATACCAAATAGACTGGGTCAAAACAACAACAACAAAAAAGTCTCCTTGCCATACAATAATCAAAACACTAAACATGCAGAATAAAGAAAAAATATTAATAATAATAATAATTGCAAAGGAAAAAGTTCAAGTAGCAGAACAAAAGCAGACCTATCAGAATTATAGCTGATTTCCCAATGGAAACTCTAAATGCCAGAAGATCCTGGACAAATGTTTTACAGACACTAAAACACCATGAACTAAACCCAGCAAAACTTTCAATCAACATAGATAAACAATATATTTAATGACAAAACCAGATTTAAATAATACCTATTGACAAATTCATCACTACAGAAAGTATTAGAAGGAAAATTCCAACCTAAGGAAATGAGTAACATCCATAAAAACACAGGAAATAGATAATCTCAAAACAGCAAAACCCAAAGAAAGAAAACACACATACTACCATCACCACTACCAAAACCAAAAAAATAAGAGGAATTAACAACCACTTTTCAGTAACATTTCTTATTATCAATGACTCAATTCACCATAAAAGATACAGGCCAACAGAATGGAGAGGAAAACAGGCTCCATTCTTCTGCTGCATACAAGAAATATACCTCTATTCAAAGACAGACATTACCTCAGAGTAAAGGGAAAAGATTTATCAAGCAAATGACCCTATGGAGCAAGTCAGCATTGGTAAAGTAATATCTAATAAAACAGACTTCAAAAAAATTAATTAAAAGATAAAGATGGATATTTCATATTCAACTTAAGAAAAATCGATCAAAATGAAGTCTCAATTATGAACATCTATGCACCAAGTACAAGTGCACTCACAGTTGTAAAAGAAATATTGCTAATGCTTAAATTCAACACATTAATAGTGGAAGACTTCAACGCCCCACTCTTATCAATGGGCAGGAATGCCAAACAAAAAATTAACAAACAAGGAAACAAACATATGTTATGATTCAAATGGACTTAAAAGACATCTCACCCAAATACAAAAGTATAAAAATTCTTATCAGCTCCTCATGGAAACTTCTCGAAAACTAACCACATTCTGGGTCACAAAGAAAATCTCAAAAGATACAAAAAAATTGGAATACTCCTTTGTATTTTTTTGGACCACAATGGGTTAAAGTTAGAGTTCCACAACAACGCAAACTATAGAAAGACTACAAATGCATGCAAACTGAACAACTATCAACTGAACCAGCACCAGATTAAGGAAAAAAAATAACAGAAATTAAAAACTTGCTAGAATTCAATGAAATCCAAAACATGTCCAAATTTATGGGACAATGAAAGCAGTGCTAAGAAGAAAGTTCATAGCATGAAGGGACTACATAAAGAATATGGAGAAATCACACAAACTTAACAGAACACCTGAAAGGTCTAGAATAAGAAGAAACAAACTCATCAAGGAGAAACAAACTGCAGAAAATAATCAAACTCAGGGATGAAATCAATAAAATTGAAACAAGGAAACCAATACAAAGAATCAGAAATATGAAGAGTTGGTGTATGAGAAAATCAACAAGATAGGCAAACCCTTAACCAAACTAATCAAAAGGCAGAGAGAATATTCAAATTAACAAAATCAGATGAAAAGGGAAACATAAAAATAGACTCCAAGGAAACACAGAGAATCAATAGGTCATACTTCAAAAATCTGTAATCCACAAAACAGGAAAATCGAAAAGAGATAGACTACTTTCTTGATTGGTACAACATACCAAAATTAAATCAAGACCAGATAAACAATTTGAACACACCTATAATCCCAAAGGGAATAGAAACAGTAAATAATAGTCTTGCAACCAAAAATAAATTTGGGGCCAGATGGCTTCAGTGCAGAATTCTATCAGAATTTTATCAGAATTTTCAAAGAAGAGTTAATACCAATAAACCTCAAATTGTCCTGCACAATAAAAACAGAAGGAATACTGTCAATTTCTTTTTATGAGACCACAGATACTCTAATACCCAAATCAAAGAAATAAATAGACTTACAAACCAATCTTCTTCATGAACATTGATGCAAAAATACTCAACCAAATACTGGTAAATAAAATCCAAGAACACATCAAAAAAAGAAAAATCATCGAACATGATCAAGTAGACTTCATCCCAAGGATTCAACATACAAAAATCTGTCAATATAATTTAACAAATAAACAAATTGGAAAAAAAAACCTACATAATCATCTCTTTAGATGATTAAAGAGGCACTGACATAATCCAACAAACCTTCAGGAAATAAGAATTCAAGGAATATGCATAGAGATAATAAAGGCAATCAACAGGAAGAATATACTCAAAATCATATTAAATAGAGACACTAAAAGAGATTCTACTAAAATCGAGAACAAGACAAGGCTGTCTACTCTTTCCATATCCATTCAAAATAGTACTTGAGGTTGTAGCTAGAGTAATAAAACAATAAAAGAAGATCAAGTGGATACAAACTACAAAGGAAAAAGTCAAACTTCCTTGAGTATCTTTGGGCCATTTGAAAGTCTTCTGTTGAGAATTCTCTGTTCAGATCATTAACCAATTTTTTAATTGGGTTATTTAGAATCTTAATGTCTACTTTCTTGAATTCTTTATATATTTTGGAGATAAGACCTTTGTCTGATGTGGGGATGGTAAAGAACTTCTCATTCAGAAGAATTCCTTTTTGTCTTAAAGACTGTGTCCTTTGCTTTACAGAAGCTCCTCAGTTTCAGGAGGTCCCATTTATTCATTGTTGCTCTTATTGTCTGTGCCACTACAGTTATACACAGGAAGGGGTCTCCTATGCCCATGTTTTGCAGGCAACTTGCCAATTTCTCTTCTATCAGGTTCAGTGTGGTTGTATTTATATTGAGGACTTTAATCAATTTGAACTTGATTTTTGTAAATGATGATAGATAACGATCTATTTTCATTCTCCTAAAGGTTGACGTCCAGTTATGCCAGCACCATTTGTTAAAGATGCTTTCTTTCTTCCATTATATAATTTTAGCTTCTTTGTCAAATATGAGGTGTTCATAGGTTTGTGGATTAACATCCAGGTCTTCGATTTGATTCCATTGGACAACATCTCTGTTTTTATGCCAATACCAAGCTGTTTTCATTACTGTAGCTCTGTAATGTTGAAGTCCGGGATGGTAATGCCTCCGGAAGTTCCTTTACTGTATAGAATTGTTTTGGCTATCCTAGGCTTTTTATTTTTCCATATAAAGTTGATTATTGTTCTATCAAGGTCTATGAAGAATTTTGTTGGGATTTTGATGGGTATTGCATTGAATCTATAGATTTCCTTTGGTTGAATTGCCATTTTTACTATATTGATCCTACCAATCCAGGAGCATGGGAGATCCTTCCATTTTCTGGTATCCTCCTCAATTTCTTTCTTCAAAGACTTAAAGTTCTTTCAAATAGATCTTTCACTTCCTTGGTAAGTGTTACCCAAAGATACTTTATACTATTTTGTGGCTATCATGAAAGGTGATGCTTCTCTGATTTCCCTCTCAGCTTCTTTATCCTTTGTGTATAGGAGGGTTTTTTTGAGTTGATCTTGTATCCTGCCACATCAGCTGTAGAAGTTCTTTGGTAGAGTTTTTGGGATCACTTATGTACAGTACCATATCATCTGCAAATAACGAAAGTTTGACTTCCTCCTTTCCAATTCGAATCCCCTTGATCTCCTTCTGTTGTCTTATAGCTATTGCTAGAACTTCAACCACTATATTGAAGAGGTATGTGGAGAGTGGACAACCTTTTCTGGTTCCTGATTTTAGTGGAATCGCTTTGAGTTTCTCTCCATTTAATTTGATGTTTGCTGTCAGCTTGCTGTATATTGTTTTTATTATTTTTAGATATGCACCTTGTATCCCTAATCTCTCCAAGACCTTTATCATAAAGGGGTGTGGAATTTTGTCAAATGCTTTTTCAGCATCTACTGAAATGATCATATGGCTTTTTTCTTTCAGTTTATTTATATGATGGATTACATTGATAGATTTTCATATGTTGAACCAGCCTTGCATCTCTGGGATAAAGCCTACTTGATCATAATGGATGATTTTTTTGATGTGTTCTTGGATTCTGTTTGCCAGTATTTTACTGAGAATTTTTGCATAGATGTTGATGAGTCAGATTGGTCTGTAATTCTCTTTCTTGGTTGCGTCTTTGTGTGGTTTTGGTAACAAGGTAACTGTAGCTTCATAAAAAGTGTTTGGCAATGACCCTTCTGTTTCTATTATGTGAAACACATTAAGGAGTATAGCTATTAGCTCTTCTTGGAAGTTCTGGTAGAATTCTGCATTAAAACCATCTGGTCCTGGGCTTTTTTTGGTTGGGAGGTTTTTGATGACAGTTTCTATTTCCTCACCACTTTTAGGTCTATTTAAATCGTTTAGCTTGTCTTGATTTAATTTCGGTATATGGCATTTATCTAAAAAACTGTCCATTTCTTTTACATTTTCCAATTTTGTGGCATACAGGCTTTTATAGTCAGACCTAATGATTCTCTGAATTTCCTCGGTGTCTGTTGTTATGCCCCCTTTTCGTTTCTGATCTTGTTAATATGAGTGTTCTCTCTCTGCCTTTTGATTAGTTTGGATAGGGGTTTGTCGATCTTGTTGATTTTCTCAAGGAACCAGCTCTTTGTTTCATTGATTCTTTGGATTGTTTTCTGTATCTCTATTTTGTTGATTTCAGCCCTCAGTATGATTATTTCTAGTCTTCTACTCCACTTGGTTGAATCTCCTTTTTTTTCTAAAGCTTTCAAATGTGCTGTTAAGTCACTAATGTGTGCTTTCTTTATGTGGGCACTGTTTTCATAGTGGCCCATAGGTTTGGGTATGATGTGTCTTTATTTTCGTTGAATTCAAGGAAGACTTTAATTTCTTTATTTCTTTCTTGACCCAGGGGTGGTTCAGAGTTCAGTCTCCATGAGTTTGTAGGCTTTCTGGGGGTGGAATTGTTGTTAAATTCTAGCTTTACTCCATGGTGATCTGATAAAACACAGGTGGTTACTCCAAATTTTTTGTATCTGTGTATGTTTGCTTTGTTACCGAGTATGTGATCAATTTTCAAGAAGGTTCGATGAGATGCCCAGAAGAACATATACTCTTTCCTGTTTGGGTGGAATGTACTATAGATGTCTGTTAAGTCCATTTGATTCATTACATCTTTGATTCTTTGGATTGTTTTCTGTGTCTCTATTTTGTTGATTTCAGCCGTCAGTTTGATTATTTCCAGTCTTCTCCTCCGGGGTGAGTTTGCTTCTTTTTTTTTTCTAGATCTTTCATGTATGCTTTTAAGTTACTAATGTGTGCTTTCTCCATTTTCTTTATGTGGGCACTAAGTGCTATGAACTTTCCTCTTAGCACTGCTTTCAAAGTGTCCCATAGATTAGTATATGTTGTTTCTTTTTTTCGTTGAATTGAAGGAAGACTTTCATTTCTTTTTTTATTTCTTCCTTGACCCAGGAGTGGTCCAGTAGTTGACTGTTTAGTTACCATGAGTTTGTAGCCTTTTGGGGGTGGAATTGTTGTTAAATTCTAACTTTACTCCATGGTGATCTGATAAGACACAGTTGGTTACTCCAATTTTTTGTATCTGTGTATGTTTGCTTTGTTACCGAGTATGTGATCAATTTTCAAGAAGGTTCGATGAGATGCCCAGAAGAACATATACTCTTTCCTGTTTGGGTGGAATGTACTATAGATGTCTGTTAAGTCCATTTGATTCATTACATCTGTTAGTTCTTGTATTTCTCTGTTAAGTTTCTGTCTGGTTGACCTGTCCATTATTGAGAGAGGCGTGTTGAAATCTCCTACAATTAGTGTGTGGGGTTTGATGTGTGCTTTAAGTTCTAATAGTGTTTCTTTTACATATGTGGGTACTTTTATGTTAGGGGCATATATATTCAGGATTGAGACTTCATCCTGATGGATTATTCCTGTTAAGAGTATAAAGTGTCCATCTCCATCTCTTCTGAATGATTTTAGTTTGAAGTCGATTTTGTTCGATATTAGTATAGCCACTCTGGCTTGACTTTCTTAGGGCCGTTTGATTGAAAAACCTTTCCCAACCATTTACTCTGAGACATGTCTGTCTTTGTGGTTGAGGTGTGTTTCTTGTAAACAGCAGAATGTTGGATCCTGTTTTTGTATCCATTCTCTTATCTTGTGCCTTTTTATGGGTGAATTGAGCCCATTGATATTAAGTGATAATAATGACCAGTGGTTGTTAACTCCGGTTATTATTATATTTTTTGGGGGGGTGGTAGAGTTTGTGTGTTTCCTTTCTATGAGTTGTGCTGACCTTTTTCCTTTGCAGCTCTTAGTATTCTTTCTTTATTCTGTATGTTTTGAGTTTGAGTTATTATATGGCAAGGGGATTTTTTTTTTTTTGATCCAGTCTATTTGGTGTTCTGTATGCTTCTTGTACCTTCATAGGCATATCCATCTTTAGGTTGGGAAAGTTTTCTTCTATGATTTTGTTGACTATATTTTCTGGGCCTTTGAGCTGAATTTCTTCTGCTTCTTCTACCCCTATTATTCTTAGGTTTGTTCTTTTCATGGTGTCCCAGATTTCCTGGGTGTTTTGTGTTAAGAATTTGTTGGATTTGTCATTTTCTTTGATCAATGAGTTTATTTTCTCTATCGTATCTTCAGCGTCTGAGATTCTTTCTCCTATCTCTTGTATTCTGTTGGTTATACTTGCCTCTGTAGTTCCTGTTCATTTATCCAGATTTTCCATATCCAGCCATCCCCCCGATTATGTTTTCTTCATTGCCTCCATTTCAGTTTTCAAGTCTTGAACTGTTTCCATTGCCTGTTTGATAGCTTTTTCTTGGTTTTCTGGTTTATCTTTGAGGGATTTATTCATTTCTTCTAACTTTTTGTTAGTCTTCTCATCCATTTCTTTAAAGGAGTTTTTCCACATCCTCTTTAAGGGTCTCTATCACTTTCATAATATTACGTTTAAAGTCGATTTCTTCTACTTCTTCTGGATTCAACAAAGGACATTAAGCCTATAGTTCACAAGCCTAGAGAAGCCAAACAGCAAGGTGAACCCAAACAAAAACATATATAGATCCTCCGGGAAATTGGAAGCAAACATGATAGCTGGGCAAAAGTTGGGAGCACGGGGGTGGGGATACAGGTGGGGGTGGGGGAGTAGGAGAGGGGGAAGGAGAAGCGAGAAGGGAAGGACTGGGGAGGGCCTGGGGAAGTGGGGAGGGGGTGGAGATAGAGGAAGGGCAGATGTTGGAGCAGGGAAGAAGATATCTACATTAAGGGAGACATTTTAGGGTTGGCAGGAGACTTGACTCTAGGGGGGATCCCAGGTGTCCACAGGGATATCCCCAACTAGGTCCTTGGGCAGCAGAGGAGAGGGTGCCTGAACTGGCCTTGTCCCATAGTCACATTGATGAATATCTTGAATATCACCATAGAAATTACATCCAATGGATGGAGATAGAGGCAGAGACCCACATCCACATCAGAGCAATAGACTGAGTTCCCAAAGGTCCAGTTGAAGAGCAGAAGGAGGGAGAAGATGAGCAAGGAAGTCAGGGCCACGAGGGGTTGGTCCACCCACTGAGACAATATGCCTGATCTAATGGGAGCTCACCAAATCCAGCTGGACCAGGACTGAATGAGCATGTGATCAAACTGGACTCTCTAAATGTGGCTGCCAATGGGGAAAGACTGAGAAACCATCGATAATGGCACGGGGACCTCTCTCTTCTGCATGTAATGGCTTTTTGGGACCGTAGTTTACGAGGATGCACACCTTCCTAGGCTGGGATGGAGGGGGGAGGGCCTTGGACTTCCCACAGGGCAGGGTACCCTGCCCTCTTTTAAGGATGGAAGGGGAGGGAGGAGGGTTAGTGGGGGAGCTAGAGGGGAATGGGAGAAGGGGAGGAAGTTTCAATTTTTGATTGGAAAAATAAAAAAAGTCAAACTTCTATTATTTGCAAATGATATGATAATTTACAAAGGTGACCCCAAAAATTCTACCAGAGAACTCCTACAGTTGATAAACATGTTCAGTAATGATGCTGGATACAAGATTAGCAATAAAACAATTTAAAAAATAAAATCAGTAGTCTTCCTATATATAAATGATAAACAGACTGACAAAGAAATCACAGAAACATCACCATTCACCATAGCCACAAAAAAATATGAAATATCTAGGGGTAACTCTAACCAACATGTAAAAGACTTATATAACAAGAATTTTAATTCTCTGAAGAAAGAAACTGTGGAAGAGGTCAGATAATGGAAAGATCTTCCATGCTCATAGATCAGTAGGATTAACACAGTAAAAATGGCAATCTTACCAAAAGCAATGTATAGATTCAATGCAATCTCCATCAAAATTGCAACATAATTCTTCACAGACCCCAAAAGAACAATATTCAACTTTATGTGGAAAAACAAAAAACCCAGGATAGCTAAAAGAATCCTATACAATAAAGTAACTTCTGGAGGTTTCACTATGCCTGACTTCAAGCTCTACTATATATCTTTAGTAAGGAAACAGTGTGGTATTGGCATAAAAACAGACATGTGGATCAATGGAAACTAATGAAAGGCCTTGACATAAACCCACATACCTATGAACACCTGATTTTTGACAAAGAAACCAAAATGACATAATGTAAAAAAGAAAGCATCTTCACCAAATGGTGCTGGCATAACTGGATGGCAGCATGTACAAGAATGCAAGTAGATCCATATCTATCGCCATGTACAAAACACAAGTCCAAGTGAATTAAAGACCTAAATATAAATCCAGTTAGACTGAAGCTGATAGAAGAGAAAATGGGAAGTATATTTGAACACAGTGTCACAGGAGACTAACTCCTGAATGTGACACATTATTCATAGCCCTCACACTAAGGTTGACAACTAATAAATGGGACCTCCTGAAACTGAAAAGCTTCTGTAAGGCAAAGGACACTGTCAATAAAACAAAACAGCAGTCTACAGAATGGGAAAAGATCTTCTCCAAGCCCACATCTGACAAAGGACTAATATTCAAAATATAAAGAACTCAAGAATCTAGACATCAATTAATTCCATTCAAAATGGGGTAAAGATTTAAACAGAGAAATATCAGCAGAAGCAACTCAGTGCCAATATATACTTTATAAAGTGTTCAATGTCCTTAGCTATCAGTGTAATGCAAATCAAAACAACTCTGAGATACCACCTTACACCTGTCAGAATGACCAAGATCAAAAACACTAATGACAGTCTATGTGGAATAGAATGTGGAGTAAGGGGAGCACTACTCCATTGTTGGTGGGTGTGCAAACTTGTACAGCCACTTTGGAAATCAGTATAGTGGTTTCTCAGAAAATTGGGGATAAATCTACCTCAAGACCCAGCGATACCACTCTTGGGCATATACCCAAAGATGCTCAACCATAGAAGGACAATTGCTCACCTATTTTCATAGCAGCATTATTCATATTAGCAAGAACCTGGAAACAACCTAGATGCTCCTCAACTGAAGAATGGATAAAGAAAAAATGGTATATCTACATGATGTAGTAAAATTCAGCAGAAAAAAAATTACATCATGAAATTTGCAGGTAAATGGATGGAACTAGAAAAAAAAATCCTGAGTGAGGTAACGCAGTCTCAGAAAGACAAACACAATATTTACTCACTCATAAGTGGATATTAGATGTCAAGCAAAGAATAACCAGAATACATTCCTCAGCCCCAGAGAAGCTAGGTAAGCACGAGGACCCTAAGAGAGATGCATGGATCTCCCTGGGAAGAGGAAATAGATGAGATGTCTTGGGTAAACTGGGAGGTGGGAGAAGAGGAAAGAAATAGGAGGATGGGAACATGAGGGATCAGGATGGTCATTTGGCGGGAGAGTAGTGAAGAAGATATCTTGATAGAGGTGCCATTATGGGGTTAGCAGAAACTTGGTGCCAAGAAAACTCTGAGGACTCCACAAGAATGATACCAGCTAAGACTCCTAGCAATAGTGTAAGAGGGTTCCTGAATTGGTTATCCCCTATAATCTGACCTTGTCATCTTAGAGCCTTTATCCAGTACCTAATAGAAGTAGATACAGATATCCACAGCCAAGAACTAGGCAGAGCTCTGGGAATCCAGTTGAAGAAGAGGGTGAAACGATTTTATGAGCAAGGAGGGATGGTGTCAAGATCATGATGGGAAAATCCATAGAGACAGCTGACTTGAGCTTGTGGTAACTCATGGACTCTGGATGTACAGACAAGGAGATGGCAAGGGACCGACCTAAACCCTCTGCATCTGGGTGATAGTTGTATAGTTTGGTCTTTTGTGGAGTCCCTAGCAGTCGGACCAGGACCTGTCTCTAATGCATGACCTGGCTTTTTGGATCCTATTCCCCATGGTTGGATGCCTTGTTCAGCCTTGATGCAGTAGGAGGATCTTGGTCCTGCCTCAACATGATATGTCATGCTTTGCTGATTCCTACAGGAGGCCTTACCCCATCTAAATGAATCAATGGGCGAGGGACTTAGAAGTAAGGCAGGGGGAGACAATGGGATGGGAGGAGGGAGCAGAAACAGGTTGGCATGTAAAATAAATTTTAAAAATGAATAAAAAAGATATTTTAATAACAGATTCATTTTTTTCATGACTATGAGAAATGTCTGCTCCTGGCAGCACCAATTTACTTCAGAGAACTAATAGGCATTGAATAGACTCCATATGGAATTTATTTTCTTTGTGGCAAAAGTAAGCCATTGGGTAAGAAAGTTCCCTTGAGTTACTGCTGACAGTATGTTGTTGAAACTGGACAAGCAAGACACAAAACAACTGCAGAACTTTACCAAGACCAGGTAGGACAGCCCTTCAGTATGTCCTGCTTCACAGAAACCAAAGATGGATGCCCCAACATTGCAGAGGAACCTTGGGTGATTGTCCAGGAAGCCAGCTGTTTATGTCATTTATCACAATTTTTAAGAGTCACTTGCTTGCACTTCCTGCTTACTCAGGCAATATTATTTCCTTCTCGGGTCTCTGATGGAGTTAAAAACTTTATAGTTATAGTTATAGTAATAGTTTTCCTTGTTGCCAGATTCACAGAAGAATATCACTAAATAGGTGTAAAGTGTGTGTATATATAAGACTGAGAGACATTAAAAGATAGTTTTGATATTCCAAATTAGTACAGAAGGTGAATTAGGTACAAACATTTGGACTCACAAAGAAGGGCAGATAATGGAGTATTTTCTCTGAATCTGCAAATGTAAATGGACTAGACATTGTTGATATATTTATTGCCTATATATTATATATAGTTACTGTACTTGTATAGTTTTTATATTAGTTATACCTTTTTCTGTTTTAGACAAAAAAGGAAAATGTGGACATACTTTGTTTGTGCTCTAACAAAGTTTGTCTGGAGATCAGCATACAGAGCAAGACCCTAGTTAACCATAGAGACCAGATAGTGATGGCACATACCTATAATCCCAACTAGCACCTGGGAGTAAACAGGAAATGATTAAGGTTAGGTAAAAAGAAAAAGTGATAAAGTAGGGCCCCTTTTCAGCTGAGAGGTTGGCAAGGTTAAGAGGTTGCCTTCGCTTGATCCTTTGTCTCTCTGATCTTTCAGCATTTACCCTAACATTTGACTCTGGGTTTTTTATTATTAAGACAAATTAGAAATCGTGCTACAGGTATGCACTCTGAAATTCTAAGAAGTTCCTCAGAGGTACTTAGAGAAATGGAAAAGGATCTGAAATTAAAGTGCTGGACCACAGGTTCACTGCATTTTCCCCTTAACTGGCATCCTACCATGGAGCTTAGTGCTCAGTTCACATCTCTCCCTCTTCTCAAGTTACTAATATCTAATTCTTAGTAAAAAGGGAGAAGAGTCAAAGCAATTATTTTATCACAAAGATAACTTATTATATAACTCTTCAAAACTAGCTTATTGAGTACGCAAATTAGAATAATAGAGAAACATAAACATAGGCCTTCAGACTATCTTCAACCAGCCCAGTGATAGTACCCAAACTAAAATTAGAACCTCCTCGATTAAAGGAACATTGGCAGCAAGAACTTTTGTTGCAGTTGTTTTTTAAAGGGTAAGGATACCTATGTAATTTCTGAGAAAAACAATCCTGTCATTTTCAGATGAAACAATATTCTTTTGTTGATAATATGGTACAAAGAATATATAACAAAAAACTTAGTTTTAAAAGTGGCCTAGTTTTACATAAACAATTTCCCTTGATACTGTCCCAAATGTTAGCTGAATTAAATTAGGCTCTGCCGACTTGGCTGCTGTGGAACATTCACTAACACTGTACTTAGGTAACGTGATAGTTTGGAAAGGTAACCCCAAAGGAACATGAGTTAGAGGTTTGTCACCAGCTTGTGTAATATGATGGGAACAAAGTTGGTAAATGGGGCATGCCAACATAGTGGACACCACAATGTTAGACATCCTGCCTGCTATAAGGTAAATGCGCTCCACAGACATGTACCCCACCAAAACAAATACTATTTCAACACACATCCAAAAGCAAAGCCCAACTAGTCACAGAAGCCACATGAAAGGCCAAAGACTGTGAACTAAAATCAGCTGCTCCACCTTACAGACTTAGTGAGTCTTTCAGAAATTGTGTCACAGTGATGAAAGCTAAAACAGGTACACACAGTGTTTCTGGGTGACAAGAATGTTATTATCAGGGTCTACAGCATAAATTGTAAGGGATATACTAAAACTCTCTTATAAGATATTGGTGGTAATTTAGTATGAATTATTTCTATTATAAAACACATGCTTTTTTAATATAAAAGCTGTGCACATAATAGCACAAAAATACCAATATTTTCTGTTTGACCTGAAATTTCTAATGTAATTTAAATACCTTATAGCACAGCACATGTACCACACAATTAAGTTACAATGGATGTTCCTAAAGGTATCTAACAGAGGAAACAGAGCCAGCTCCTCTGCAGGAGAGGAACCTGGATTGTAACATCCTCCTAAGGTGTAGTGAGAACAAAAGCATATTAATACTAATTGTTGGAAATGGCCTCAGACGCACTAGACAAGAACCATATCCAGTGCTCAGTGAGCACACCTAGACAAAAGCAACTTACTCTCTCATATTCACAGCCCAGAAAATTCTAAAAGGAACTCAATGATTTTGCTGCAATTTACACACAGGTCTTCACTGGATCAACCCTCTAAGAAAAACCTACATTCAATTTGTTGTGGGAAGTGTATGCGGGATGAAGACACATTCTGCTTCTAACATGTGCTTAAGAATAATTTTGGACAAAGAACAAGAAGTTCTTATTTACAAAACTGAATGCCCAGTATTTGCTTAGAGACCATGAAATTAGGTATATTGCTCAGTGGATTTATCCTTGTAAAAATATAAACATCTAATGGAACCAAAAAAGGAAAAAAAAAAAAATCAGCCACCATGCTGTGTTGGTGACTCAAACCTTTATTCCCAGCATGCTGGAGGCTGAGATAGGCAAATCTCTGTGAGTTCAAAGCCAGGATGGTCTACAGGGCTAGTTTCACACACAAACAAACCTTGTCTCAAAGAAAAGGAGGAAAAAAAAAAAAAAGACACACATCTGATGCAACAGAGAGAAGCAAAAGATAGTATTCCATCAGCCATAAGTAACTCACAATAGAGCAAGTAAGAGTTCCTTAAGGAGAACCAGCAATGCACTAGCTGTCCCTTCTTTCTCTTTCACTCCTGTTTTTTACTCTTTTAAGAGAGAAGATAAACTATTTAATTGATGTTTTGTTCCACACTGATGACATTTTAAATGAAAACCATGTTTTTAGTGGCAGTGGTTCTAAAAGCTCCAATGAAATCTTTCTCATGTGCTAAAATGTTTCACTAATGAAAATCTGCCAAATAATGTTTCTGCCTTTTAAAAGTATTTTTCTAAATGCCTTCTAATCTTTAAAAATAAAATAAGTATTACACTTAGCTCACAAGCCCAGAGAAGCTGAATACCTAGGTGAACCCAAGGAAAGCATACACAGAACCTCCTGGAAATTGGAAGCAAACAGGATCATCAAGCAAAAGTTGGAAGCCAGGGGCGGGGATAGAGGTGGGAGAAATTTCATCCGATGGATGGAGATAGAGACAGAGACCCACAATCACATCAGAGCAATGGAT
>PVIU01025650.1:0-23358 GCA_004026605.1 Ondatra zibethicus
CTTCTACTTCTTCTGGATTAGAGTGTTCAAGTCTTCTTGTTGCATGTTCACTGGATTCTGATGTTGTCATGTTGCTTTTCAGGTTGTTGGAGCAATTCTTGCACCTGCCCATCTCTTCCATCAAATGCGGCCAGGAGAGTCTTGGCGTCTTGGTCCATTCTTTGCTGTGACTGACTGTGTACTTGGGGGATTTTCTTGGTCTGCCCTCTCTTAGGACCCCTCAGCACTGGAGCTGGCTCTCAGATCCCCTCTGCCCTGAAGCAGGCTGTGCTGGTGGATCTAAGGACCCCACAGATGGAAAGGAGTGGTTGGGGGAAAGATGGGATGGGGTAACTAGAGAAAGCCTGTAGCCGGGGAGACACCCTGCTGAATGGCCAGAAACGTTTAGGGTAATGGAGGGGGCCTGTACTCTGTTCCTAGGACCGTCCCGCTGGGTGAGCACACACTTACCCCTCTGGATGGATCTCCTCAGTACAGAACCTGGGACTCTTGATTGGCCAAGTACCTCGCAGACAAAAGGGCAGGCTTAGGGGAGGCAGGGTCATGTGGAACAAAGAAGCCCCTCCTGATTTTATTTTTTTAAAGTTAATCTTGTATCCAACCACATTGCTGAAGGTATTTATCAACTATAGGAGTTTCCTAGTAGAGATTTTAGGGACACTTATGTATACGATCATATCATCTGCAAATAATGATATTTTGACTTCTCTTCTTATTTGTATTCCCTTGATATCCATCAGTTGTCTTACTGTTGTAGCTAAGACTTCAAGTACTATATTGAATAGATATGGAGAGAATGGACAGAATTGTCTTGTTCCTGTTTTTAGTGGAGTTTCTTTGAGTTTCTCTCCATTTAATTTGATACTAAATATAGGGTTGCTGTAAACTGCCTTTGTCATGTTGAGGTATGTCCCTTGTATCCCTAATCTCTGGGACTTACCCATGAGATTGGCCTTGTTAACATTCTGCTAGAGCAATCTTGTTTTCCTCGGCATTTTTTTTCTTACTAGACTAAGGCTCGCATCACTCTGTCACATATATGAATACTTATATACTTCCTGAAATGTTTGAAGTTTCTTTTTTTCTCTACCTCACGTCTTATCTAGAAGTATTCTGACCATAAAGTATTACATGTGGACTCACCTGTTATTTCCCATGTGCTGTTAAATTCCTTCCTTCATCTATTGTCATCTACCCAACATGTCACCCTTCCACATTTCCCAGGAATGAGCTGCCCAAAACAGCCTGTAATCCCAGATCCAAGATATCTGGAACCTCCTTTGTCCTCCACAGGCACGTGCACACATATGGCATACATTCACACAGACACGGAAACACACAGACACACAAATAATGTTTTTCAACATAAAAAAAATCTGTCTTTTTGATTTATTAGAAAATGTGAATGTTTTTTCTCCTAAAACAAAGCTACCTAAAATCAGAAAAGACTGAATTCAGATGAAAAAAATATACTAGCATCAGATGTGCTCCCACAACAAACTATATAATTATAAGCTGGGGAATTTTTTTCTATGCTCAGAGGAGAAAATTGTAGGAAACACAGATTATGAATGTAGGAGATTGCATACCTATAATATAAGGTAAACATCATCTTATACCTTGCATTGAGGTATAATTAGTGACTTACACTCTGCTACTTCCATGACCTGTGGAAGTTAAATATTCTCTGTTCCATTTCTTCCCACTACTTATTTATGCTTCAGGGAACCTTTGCTTCAATTTCAGTATTTTACTTTTATTTCTTGCCATATCAGACTGGACACAGAACTCAATTCCTTCACCACTCACATTTGAAAGTTCACTTATTAGTAGGTTAGTATGTTTGAGATTAGTTAATTTTTGCCTTTTCAGGGCATATCTCTATGTATTTTTTCCTTTCCAAACTGTGCTCCTAACCCCCTTCCTTTCAGTATTGCCCATTCATTTAGTCACTCACTAAGTTAGTAAATACCCATTATGCCGTCTGTAAAACAGTGATGCAGGCAGCCAACTCTTTAGCTTAAGAAAGCGGTCCTTCTAGTGGAAAGTATAGATGTTTAACATATATGTAATTCCAGGTAGAATATTAGTCCTCCAAGGTTCCATGACACTCTACCATATACTTGGTGGTTGGCGTTCTGAAAGTTAAAAGTCTAAAGTAAAGATGTTCCCAGTTTGATGTTCTCCCTTATGCCATAAGAAAGCATTCATCCTTGCTTCTAGCTTCTGATGGTGGCTTACAATCCTTACAATCCTTGCTATTCTTTGCCTTATGTCAGAGGGACTGCCTCCTTCTTCATAGGCCCTCCATATGTGGGAGACAGTGGTGAAGCTTGGACTATCTGAGAGGCACCTGGCAGTAGGACCAGGATCTGTCCCTGGTGCATGAACTAGCTTATTGGAGTCCATTCCCTATGGTGGGATGCCATGCTAAGCCTTAATGCAGCGGGGAGGGGCTTGGTCCTATACCAACTTAATGTGTCAGACTTTGTTGACTTCCTATGGGAACCCTTAGCCTCTTGGGAGGAGTAGATGACAGGGAGGAGTGGGGGAAGAACTGTGGATGAAATATAAAATGAAATTTAAAAAGTAAATTAAAATTTTAAAATGTCTTTAAATGTAAGTGTAACTGGAGATCAGATAAATGTATGTATATATGTATGTATATGTGACACCTATCACACACATATATAATACATATATATTATTTATGATTTGTTTACAGATGTGAAAAGGGTCAACGGAAACACTCAGTATATAGTACTATGAATCTATTTGGTTTAGCTATGGAGACTAACCAAATAACCCTTGATTTCTCCAAGTCTGGCCTTCTCCACAGCTAATTCCTTGTCAGATACTTCAGACTAGAAAATAAGTGACCAAAAGACATGAGTTCCCATCATAATCTAAACTGTATGGAAAAGGCAGTTCAAAGAAAGCATTTCAATAATCGACTCCGTGCCCCTAAAATGTGCTTAATAAACAACTTAGACTGTACTAGAAGCCCTAAAAATGTAGAGGCCCTGAGGGATGACAGGCTGATTACATTATGAGACAGGTCAGGAAACACTGAAGCCCCTGGCTTAGCAGGTGCTCCTCAGGAAGCCAAAACTGGATCCTGCAAGAGTAGACTAGTCACTCTAGAGACGAAGCTGAGCAGGAAGTCCATCCTAAAGACCTGCAAAGTGGCCCAGCTACCTTGAAAAGTGAATCTTTCTTAAAACAAAGGTAAAGAAAGCCCCAGGTGGAGCCTCTCCTGCTGGGAAGTGACAGAGCACCAGTCCTAATCCCGAGCTGGAAACACAGAGGAGAACCCGGGGTTCCAAAGCCTTCCCACTGAGTAACATTTACAGCTAGTCCATTCTTGCTGTCTGTAGAAAGCCTTTATAGTTATCTTGAGAATACACTCAATATAGAAAGAAGCCTACTGTTTGGCTTTTTTTACTGCTAAGCTATTGATATTTTAGGAGAGTAATTGAACTTCTGAGTACTAACTTGTTTTCTCCATGAGCTAAAATCCCCAAAGGTTAGTGAGTTTTCTGGGCATCTGCAAAAGTAACTTTAAATGCAGTGCCTAACTGGCATTTGTATTTATCAGCCTTTGAGAGAGAAGGCAGCAGCCTAACATGAAATTATTCTTCCAGTTTAAATCTATCCATCCCTCATCTTACACACAGGTACACCTATACATCTTGACTTTTTTTTTTAAAGAATGAGGACCAAAACATTGGGACTTAGTTTTTTAACAATTGATATTTCTCCAAGACAATGACTATGATCTGCTTGCCTATACTTTAAAGTCGCTTTTAGCCCACACAGTCCAGCTGTTATTTCCAGGTTGCTAAAATAATGAGCATCATTAAATAACAGTGTTGAAACGAACCACATGTGATTCAGTGCAAATTAACACCTCATTCAGAAGGGTGGTGTTCCTTTCCACCAGTGCCTCTACCCTCCAGGACCCCCTTTCAGCAATAGTAGGTTATTAAGGCAGCTGGGACACACAGACTGGTGCTCCCCCTAGCAAGTCCTGACAATAGAGATGAATC
Organism: Ondatra zibethicus; assembly: GCA_004026605.1. Lineage (NCBI taxonomy): Eukaryota > Metazoa > Chordata > Mammalia > Rodentia > Cricetidae > Ondatra > Ondatra zibethicus. The sequence continues at coordinate 4,050 of PVIU01025650.1, forward strand.
ACAGACTCAGATCTCGCTCTTTTCTTAATATCACAACTAAACAGTGAATGGCCAATGGTTCAGCTAATAAATGGCATATTGCCTCTTAGAGACGGTATCATTCATCTAGATAGACCACTGTTTAGAGTTTTATCATCTTTGTAACCATTTGGCCAGTTATCTTACAATACTAAGTTCATGGCACCCAGTCATCAACTGTAACTTAAGCACCTATTATGTGGTGGGCCCTGTCGTATAGGTTATATCCCTACTGATTTGCTCCCTGAGTTCTCACAGCTTACCTTCAGTGGGTATTTGGTGAGTTAAGCAAGCAATAACAACAACATGGACTATGCAGTGGCTCCAGAGAAGGTAAAGGTGGTGGTAGAAGCTCACGGTAAGGGCATCTAAACAGAAAAGGGCTTTTTAGAGAACACAGCATCTAAATTAAAACCTGAAACATGAGTAGAAATCATCAGATGAAGGTATATTCCAGGCAGAGATGGTATCTTAGTTCACATTTCGGGGGTGGGAGGAATGACAGGTTTCAGTAATTACAAAACGTGCAGTGTGCCTGAAGCATGGAGTTAAACGGAGCAACGTGGTTAGACTTCTTTCAACAGCTTATTCCACTTTAGAGCATTTGTATCTTCAAACTTCAGTGTCTCCTTATCTAAATCCATTATGGATCCTTTTTTTTTTCTGAAAACAACTTTAGCTAATATTTATGTACAAAATAGAAGCTACCAAACAAAACTCCCCCCATTATCAAACATAGAAACTACCATTCAGTCCTAATCGTCCTGAGTACTTTCTCCAGCCCAAGGCCTCACAGCAGACTTACTACCTTTTATATATTCAGTCTCCCCTTATCAAATAATTCAGTCCCATAAATGTTAAACATGCTCATATTTCCCATTTTTAAAAAAAAAATCCTGCCCCGTATCTTTCAAGTAGATGGTGATTTCCATCTTCCTCACAAGAAAACTTTTCTCGAGTCATGCATATTTGTGACCTCCACGCCCTCACAGCCCAGTCGTTCCCCACTGCGTAGTTTATACTAATGCCACCAATGGTAGCCATGGTCCTGCACCAAAATGGCAGTTTTCCATCTTCATCTTCTTTAATATCTAAAAACACTGACCATGGTGAGTAAACCAATTTTAATCCTTCTTTGCTTGGCTTCATGCCCACCTCTAGCCTTTTACCTTTGTTCTTTCTAACTCCCCTTTTCCTAGAAAGTCATTAAATGTCTAAGTTCCTCAGTGGTTGGATTGGGACTCTTCTCTCTCTTGGTGTAAAATCATCTCTCCCTATAGAAAACCACACCACTGTCTTTGATTGCTATTTTAGGTAAACAATGCATATATTTATATCTTTAACCCGACGAGCTCTCCTATGGGTCTCATTGCTATGTGTATACATATTTTCCTACTAAACATTTCACCTGGGTGTCTCAAACATGGTTCAAACTCTGTGTGCTCAAAACTGAGCTCATATCCATCTGCAATCTTCCTTACACACATAGCCACACACTTAAAACAACATTCTTCAAATGTTTCCTATCTCAGCAGATGGTACTATCATTCATCCATTTTCTCAAGCCAGAATTCTAAGACGCATCTTTTACATTTCCCCTTTATTCCCTGCTTCTAGATTGTTACAGGCTCAATGAATTCTACCTTGAGAAGGTCTCTTGAACTCTTCATCACACACCTGCCATCTTCCTAGTTAAAGTTGTCACCATGACTAGTACAGTGCTCTAGACATGAACTGCAGTTATTTGCCACAACTGATCTTTTCAAGGCACAAACTTCCAGTGCTGGCCAAAATGGAGTAGGTCTACTAAAATATATCCTACCAATTACAACCAAAATTATATACTAGATATAAAAGGGAAGTTCCTGAGGACTTTGCAAGGACTAAAATAGTAGGAACATTTGGAAAAGAAGCCAAAACTTAAGGAAGCAACTAATGTGGTAGGTAGGTTTTCACATTATTTTCCTTTCAACTCCATCTCTGCAGGAAAAGCAGATAGCAAAACCTCTAAGAACAGTCCTGTGATTTTTTTTAGGTTACTATTTGGTTACAACATTTCTTCCTTTCCTTTCCTTTCCTCACTTCAAACCCTCCCATATATCCCTCTCCTTCAAACTCAAATATATCCTTAGTAAAAATTCTTTGAGTTTGAAGGAGAGGGATACATATATCCTATTCAGTATGTCCTTGAATAGAGAACCAGAGAAACAGGCTCTTCCAAGTAGAAAATACAGAAAACAGAAATAAGTGCAAAGAAAATATTTTTGGATAGGTGAGATAGGTAAATAGGCAAAGGCACATGCTGTAAAGCCTGACAACTTGAGTTCAATCACCAGAATTCATGTCGTAGGAGAAGAAAACAGACATCTATAAGTTATATGTATGTATACACAAAAAACAAATGCAAAATATCTAAAACATTTGAAATGAAATGAAAATGATTTAACTTTCTATCAAAAAATTGTGGCAATCCATGGGTCTGTGGGTTGCCTAAAGTTTTCTATAATTTGTCTCTCTATTCTCTCCCATTAAGATCAACAATAAAGAGTTGTTTGATTCTACTACAGAGCTACAGTACTAAAAACAGCCTGGTGTTGGCATAAAAACAGACAGGAGGACTAATGGAACCTAATCAAAGACCCAGATATTAATCCACACACACACCTACGGACACCTGATTTTTGACAAAAAAAAAAAGCAAAAAATATAAAATGGAAAAAAAGAAAGCATATTTAACAAATGGTGCTGGCATGACTGGATATCAACATGTAAAAGAATGAAAATAGATCCATGAATATCTACCACCATGCACAAAACTCAAGTCCAAATGGCTCGAAGACCTCAACATAAAGCCAGACACATTGAACCTTATAGAAGAGAAAGTGGGAAGTACTCTTGAACGCATTGGCACAGGGAACCACTTCCTAAATAGAACTCCAGCGGCACAGACACTGAGAGAAACAATTAATAAATGGGACCTCCTGAAACTGAAAAGCTTCTGTAAAGCAAAGGACACGGTCAACAAGACAAAACGGCAGCCTACAGAATGGGAAAAGATTTTCACCAACCCCACATCAGACAGAGTTCTGATCTCCAAAATATACAAAGAACTCAAGAAATTGGTCATCAAAAGAACAAATAATCCAATAAAAAATGGAGTCCATCCCTAAACAGAGAACTCTCAGCAGAGGAATCTAAAATGGCTGAAAGACACTTAAGGAAATGCTCAACATCCTTAGCTATCAGAGAAATGCAAATCAAAACAACTCTGAGATTCCATCTTACACCTGTAAGAATGGCCAAGATCAAAAACACTGATGACAACTTATGCTGGAGAGGCTGTGGGGAAAAGGGAACACTTCTGCATTGCTGGTGGGAATGCAAGCTGGTACAGCCCCCTTTGGACATCAGTATGGCAATTTCTCAGAAAATTAGAATACAACCTTCCTCAAGACCCAGTAATACCACTTTTGGGTAGATATCCAAAGGATGCTCAATCGTGCCACAAGGACATGTGCTCAACTGTGTTCATAGCAGCTTTGTTTGTCATAGCCAGAACCTGGAAACAACCTAAATGCCTCTCAACTGAAGAACGGATAAGGAAAATGTGGTACATTTGCACAATGGAGTACTACACAGCAGAAAAAAAAAACGACATCTTGAAATTTTCAGGCAAAATATATGAGCTAGAAAACATCATACTGAGTGAGGTAACCGAGACCAAGAAAAACAATTATCACATGTACTCACTCATAAGTGGTTTTTAAACACAAAACAAGGAAAACCGGCCTACAAATCACAATCCCAGATAAGCTAGACAACAATGAGAACCCCAAGACATACATGGATCTAATCTACATAGGAAGTAGAAAACGACAAGATCTCCTGAGTAAATTGGGAGTATGGGGACCTTGGGAGAGGGTTGAAGGGGAGGGGAAAGGCAGGGAGGGAAGCAGAAAAAAAATGTAGAGCTCAATAAAATCAATTAAAAATAAAATAAAATAAAGAGTTGTTTGAATTTTCCATGGCATCAGATAATGATTCACCCTTGGAAAGACTGTGTCAGTGAAATCACAAACCTGTTTTCCACCCATTCCTAAACGTTTTCATGGTCCTTTTGAACAATAAAAATGAAAAATAATCTTTTACCCTAACCTGAGAAATAATGAGGAGGTAATCTATCAGAAATAAAAAAGATGCTAGTGAGTCAATCGGTCCCTGGCAAGATGCATTCCATTTACTGTTTTGCCTACCACTAAAGACTAGTGAAAGGCATTTGCGAACAGTCAGATGTAATGGGAAGGATGTGAGGAGACAAGATTGAATTTATCTCAGATACAGTTAGGCAACTGTTGTCAATTTCATGGTCCTGTCTCTCCCAGTCTACACGTTATCAATGTTTAAATAGGTTTAAAAGCAAGATGCCTAAAATTTTGACTTCCACCCAAAATGCTAGACAACCAGAAATTAATACATATTATCACTGCATAAAAACTGCTCTCCCAAGGCATTTTAGAGGGATGGAGATTTTTCAGCTCCTTACAACATTTCTGCCAACACTATTACTTAAATAACTTCATAGAAGACTAAATATATCACATTGCTTTCCTTACAGAAAATGCAAATCTTCCTAAACATTCTGACTTTTACCATTGTGAAAACATAGCATACTGTCTGCCATTCTATATTGCTCTAAGTCAGACTGTATGGTAGAAATTTTAAAAAGAAATGCCACCACTTTGCTGATCATTATCATTTTTCTCTTCTGATGGTCATGGGAAGCATGTCAGATTACACCTGGGATACACCAAGGCTACTTTCATTCTTCTAAGATTTCATGATTAGGAGCCGAGGTAACAGACAGCACTGTGACATTGTGGACAATTGAGTCGCTGGATTTGGAGGCAGAATTGAATGTTGATTAGTGTCTGTTTCCTTTTGGGGAGAAGATAGAGCATGTTAAGGTGTTCTTTCTCTTGCTTTTCCCAGATAAATGAGAGAAAAGGCAGCATGTCATAGCTAACAACTCTCTCTGCTCCATTACTCTTGGCCTAGCATCTGAGAGTAGTAAATGATTTCACTGATTAGAAAATGAATCTTGAAAATTCAAGAGTTGCACAGAATACTGGCCCAGAACTGTACAGGTATTTGAATGAATACTGGAAAATAAATGCATTTAAAATTGCCAGTACACTATTAAAGATGTGTATTTTGGAGCAATGATCACCATTAGTAACAAGGTTAGAATGCTCTCATGAGACTAAATCATTTTGATAGTCGTGTATGTTTTTGAAAATCATAAATCCATCTCCACTCATGTTGGTTAATAAGAATACATACCTTTATTACTGAAATATAGGCCCCTTTGGGGTTGAGAAAATTAGTGTCTCAATTAGTTAAGAAAGTTAGAGAAGTTGTAAAAGTGAAATGTTGATAGTGATGAGCATACTTCCCTTTCTATAATATATAAGATATAGTAATATGGGGAATTAGTTGCCCCCTGGGTTTAAGGTAGACATTTTGAGAGGCACATTAACTTCTTCAGTCTATTAGTGTAGCATTTAGCATATTGCATCCCCAGGCCAATAAATTGAGCTATAGTGGTCAGGAACAAAGTCAGGAAATTAGAAATGCATTATCTGCTGTATTCCAAGTGGTTACATTACTCCATGAAATCTGGCCCAATGATTATATAATACAAAGTTCTGAGACTTACTAATTTGGAACCCAAAGTGTGACACACACACACACACACACACACACACACACACACACACACACACACGTCTTTGGTACACTGAGGCAAATAATCAAACCACAAATGCTCTACAAGAAATCTGCAAAACTAATGGGTTTCTTTGTAACACATCTCTATCAAGTATATCTTTTGGGAGGAAAGATGCATGATTCATTCATCAGGATTTCTTCATCCACTAGGACCTAACAATGAAAGAACCATATATAAACACAACTTGACAAACACATTCACAAACAAAATTAAGTAGGTGTTTCTCCGCTTGCCCATGCTAACGTTGAGTCACACACCAAATCATAGTCATCTTGTGATTTGCCAATGAGCATTAAATAATATAAAATAAAGATGAAATAGAGATCAGGTGAATTAAAAAGACGTAAGGGAATAAGCTTATCAATAGAACCATGTTTGTGACAGTTTTGATGGCAAGGTAATAAGGTAGTCTGAGGATAGTGATCCAAATAGGCAAAGCCAAGGCTAGCAATAGAGTTGTGCAGATCAATTCTAATGGGAGATAAGATTTTAAGAGTCCAGTTTTGAATTTTTTTTTTTTTTGGTTTTTCAAGACAGGGTTTCTCTGTAGCTTTGGAGCCTGTCCTGGAACTACCTCTTGTAGACCAGGCTGGCCTTGAACTCACAGAGATCCGCCTGCCTCTGCCTCCCAAGTGCTGCTGGGATTAAAGGCATGAGCCACCACTGCCTGACTAAATTCTACCATTTATAAAATGAGGATTCTGAGATCCAGAGGATGAGAACAACTTGTGAAAAGTCACACTGTTGATAAGTTGTAGTGAGTAGGCTATAAGTCCATTTTGAAACTTTTTCTCTTTAGCCTTAAATAATGGCAATAAAAAAGCACAAATGAAGGCTATTGTTGCCTATATATCAAGAAGCTAAGCTGTTCTTCTGATAGTTTGAAACACTCCTTCAACACTCTGACTCCTTCAAAGGTACTATTTTATACCAGAAAAAAAGTCAAAATTCCATGAACATAACACATCTCTATCTACTTCTAATTTTAAAACACAATTCTAATGTATTAGTAAATTTCCTGAAATGAACTCAACCTGATATGTGAAAACTACTTCCATGCCTTTGTATTGAGTCCAGGAAAACAAAGCAATGCTCTTCGAAGAACATAGCTAGCAGATTGTATTATGGAATACTCCTGATAGATGATAGTCGTTTTTGCAAGTGGCAGCTGGCCAAGATTGCTGGTCTCAAAGAGTATCGCAACTGTGTTCAATCATTGCATCTCCCTCGATTAAAAAACCATATTGAGATTTCTAGAACCCACAGCAATCAATCTGCTTGATTAATGAGATTTTTTTAAAGCTTTTTGTTTTCCTGGCACTGGATCTCAAAAAAAAAAATGAGATGCTCATTTCCTCCTCCATTTGTGGTTGCTAGGAAAGTGAGAAATTTGGTGATAAATATTTATTATCTTCCAATTCCTGTCTCCCTTATGGTGCTGTTATTGCTTTATTCAGTTCCAGAGCTAAGGAAAATGTATGCCGTGTCATTAATAATAAACAAAGCTGTAGTGTGTGTGCAATAATGAATTAAGCTCATCCCAGCCCATCTGTGCATCGCCATTCACAGGCGTCTTGTCAACTGAAGGTTCTGCAGAATCCACAGGTACTCCATCTCCTCATTATGGAAGTAATTTGTGGGAAGAGGCGAGGTAAGCCATAAGATATTATTATACAAAGTTAGTAACCTCTTTTCCCAAAGAAGCAGCTGGCCATGAAGCAAAATTCTAGTTTTCATTGCTTCAGGTCTAAAGAGCGGGAGGTGCAAAGCTCCACAAGGCTCAATTGATCTTGGAGAATCAACAGAGCAGCCTCCCATGTAAATTAAGCACCTGGGAAAAGGTGCAAATCAGTCTGGATTTGTTCACTTTTCCATTTCTTCACTAATTTAGTATGACTCCCTCAATGCGCTAGCAAGTCTTTCCCAAATACCCTTTTGTAAAAGATTTCAGTCACAGCATTTGTACCACTTCCCTCCATTAATCATTCCCTAGTAAACAGCACTGTAAGGGTCACTGTTGTAACAATAAAAATTTGTTCTCTCTTACTTAAAAGCCTCCACACTTGCTTGACCTATCCTTAGCATCACACGTGCCCTAGATCAGTACTTCTGATTCTGAGTCAGTTGATCTGTGATAAGGCCTGAGGTTTGGCATTCCTATCAAGCCCCCAAGAAATGCCAGTGCTGTCACCTGCAGGCTTCTTTTTGAGAGGCAACATCTTCAGGAAGCCATCTCCCTACCCTTGCAATTTCCACTCGTCATGTAAAAGTAATAAATGCAGAAGCCTATATAAGCAAGACAACTTTTAAAAATATTTTTTCATAGATGAATTGGATGTTTCCATCTGGAACTGTCTCGCAATTGTTTCTCCTGATACTACAACATCTTGTAACCCCACAGTCAGGGAAGTGCCACAGACTAATAAATACCGAAGTGCCCTTACAAGTGGTAAAGCCATAAGTGGGGTTCTTCTAGTGTTTTTTTTTTTTCAGAATGTATTTTTTCACCTATTCAAAATATTCCTAAAGCAACAAGAATCATGTACTAGCCCCTTACTTATCAAACTGTTAAAAAAAATCCAACCAACATTTATGAATACCTACCCTATGACTGATGACATGTTGAGCCCCAGAGATAATAAGAAAAACAATATAACAGAAAGGGTAATGGTCTCCTGAATCACTTAGACATAGCATGTTTTAGAAAGCTAAATAAATACAACACTGGGCAAGCATGATCATTTTGTGATATAAAGATAAATATATTCATTTTCAATTCTAATCTTTTAAAGTCAAATCATCTCCTATGCCCATACAAGTTTTTAAATTCCTTTGAAACTTCAAGTACCACAGCTCTTTTGTGAATCCAATGCTTCAGTTTTTTATTATAGAAAACTAAATGACAGTAAATCAAATGACCACTTATAAACGAATGAGGAAAATGAAAATAACAAAAACTGTATTCTTAATTCTTGAGAAGATTTGACAGCTGTAATATAGATGCATTCTATACCACTGGAGTGGAAAATTTCTCGAAACAATCAATCTGAAAAAATGTTTTCTTTTACTTGTTAGTTAGCAGTCCACTCACAAGGTTAAAAAATATAATTTCCATATTCCTTATCTAAGGGGACTCAATCAAGCAAGACTCCTTTCAACCTTCATTGGCATGAAAAGAAACAGATGTTAAAAACATCTGTCCTAATTCAAAATAATAATAATAAAACTACTACTGTGATAGCAAAGGCAGCTCTGGGTCACTCTATGAGGATTTAATCGCAACAGAAAAGTGTTTTAAAGACAGTTATTGTGGTTAAAATCAAAAATGAAACAGCTCAACATTTTAATTATCAACCTGAAAACCTAGCTATTGGTCTTTTCTATCCCACAACATTAGCACTGATATTCCAACTTAAACTTCCTTATTTGCCTTTTGGGGAACTGAAAAAAATGCCTGAGTACTTGACATTTTTGGTGCAGCAACAGTGACATCCAGTGGGTAGCAAGATTACCCCAAAATTCTTTATAAACTCAGTAGAGGGTTAGTATATTCCCAAAACTGTTGTGGATTACCATGGTCATGCCATAGGAAAATCATCCACTTTTTTAACTCCCTTGAGATAACAACCTATTTTGTTACTACAGCAGTTAATAGAGAAAGAATAATTGCATTCTAATTTGCCAAGATATTGTTCAGTTTCATTCAGAGTCAATGCTGCTCGCTTGAACAATAAATAAATAAAATCAGAAAGTTATTATTTTATAGGCAATATTATTTCAATATTTTCTTTGCTTCTTAGTGAGTTATTTAATTTATATCATTTGATCAAAAGTTTCCTAAAGTTTAAGGAAAGAAATTCAAATGTTTGGGTTTTATATATATATATATATACATATTCTCATTATGTATATATACAAATATATTGTATGTATAAGCATATATTTGCATGTATATTGCATATGTCTTGTATGTATATGTACATATTATAATAAGCTTGCATTTTGTGTTAGGTTAGTAGTTAATAGAGTTATATAAAACAAATACAATGTTCATGGATTTTTAGTCCTTGTTTTAGTCATATGTTTCACTCACTACTTCAAGTTATTGCTCCCATTTCAACGTTAAGCCTCTAAATATACTTCAATATAATTTATGGGAAATAGGCAACAAAGAAGTTTGATCACTTTGGAGAAAATAGGTGTTTTCCAGATATAAATCTCTCAGGTGTATTGGGAAGAGGTTGTCTAGATTCTGGGAACCTATCAGAAGAACTATGAACAATGCTGAAATTCCTTGGAGGGTAGAATTAAGTTTTAAGGTGTTCTGTAGAAGAAACACTGTTACTGTACCAAAAATGTCTAACATCCAGACTTTCTTTTTTCCCGTGAATTCACTTCATTAGCCCAAATGGTGGCGGAGGGGGGATCAGAGGCTCTGAAACAAATAAGAAACACTTAGCAATTTATCTGGATACACCTCAAAAAGAGTGATCTATCAAATACAAAATCAGATTTACCACATAGAATATCAAATTTGATGTAATTTCAAAGTCAATTGGAAGGCTCAAATTCCTGGGCTCTACTATTAACACAACAGTCTTTATGAGGCATTAGAATAGACCCACAAAGTTTCTTGGACAAACTAAATAACATTGTAAGGTAAAGGTAAATAAACTCAGAAAAATGGATGAAAACATTAAACAAAATGAGAGTCACTCCCAAGATATTTAATCTGTTGAGCTCACCCTGCCCAATGTCATAGCTACCAGCTATATAGCATGGGAAATATGTTCATTCTGAACTGATGTATTTTAAGCGTAAACTTTATAGCAGATTTAGTGCAGTAGTGAAGAATATAACATTATTATTAAATCATATAGTGAAACAAAAGCCATATATGACAAGCCTGAAGCTAGTATTATATTCTCTGGGGGAACAATGAAATCTTGACCCAAAAGTAGGCAAAGATGCCCAGTTCATCAATTCTGTTCAATATAGTATGAGAGGTCTAGAGAGGGCAATTACACAAAAGAAAGAAATGGCATCCAAACTAGAAAGGAAGAAGCAAAACCATCCCTGTGTACAGATGATATGATTTCCGTACACAGAAAAACCCCTAATGTCTTCATTAAAAACAAAATGCTAAAACTAATAAAACAGTGATGTAACTGAGGACTAACAACAACCAGTATCCCCTCTATATATTAACAGTGAAGTACATGAAAAAAATAAACAACATACACAAACAAACAAAACTCTTTTTGACCAGGCGTGGTGGTGCACACCTTTTATCCCAGCACTTACAAGGCAGAAGCCAGCCTGATCTATAGAGTGAATTCCAGGATAGCCAGGGCACACAGAGAAACCTTATCTCAAAAAACAAAAATAAACAAATAAATAAATAATCAAGGTACATACTTCTAAAAAAAACAACTTGGGAATAAGTCTAACCAAAAAATGAGGGTTTGTAAGATAGTAAAGATAAAGACAAGTGCCACCAACTCTGACAACCGGAGTTTGATCTCCAGGATACACACGGTGGAAATAGAGAAATGACTCCCACAAATTATCCTCCAGCCTGTGCATGTGTTCATACAATATGTTAAAACCAATTAAGCAATTTTAAGTAAAGGATCTATACACTTTAAACTATAAAACACCGAAGAAAGCGTGAGGAAAGGAAAGTGAGTGGGAATGTAGCCCACATTCATGGATTGAAAGAATGTTATTTAAATATTCACACTACCTAAAGCAATCTATATATTTAGAATAATTCCTATCAAAATATCAGTGAAATTCCTTACATAAATAGAAAAAATAATCTAAAAACCTTATGGAACTATATATAATGTATCTTAAATAGCCAAAGCATCCTTGAGGAAAATGAAAGTTGAAAGCATCATACAACCTCAGTTAAAAAATATCATAAAGCTATAGTAATCAGAGCATTAGTTGTGCTGATGGTGCATACCTGTATGCTTAACACTTAACACAGGCCATCTAGGGCTACACAGTGAGTATGAGGCTAGTATCTAAACCCTGTTGTACCTGCCCCGCAAAAGTAAAAAAAAAAAAACTCTATCTTCAAAATCCAGATCTTAACTTGACTCTTGTCATTGTCTTAGCCACACATTATCTCACCTGCCTTAAAAAAAAAAGCATGCCACCAAAGGGGGTCTATTCTGATACCCCTAGTGAGGGTTCCTTGGGCTGGCCAAGGAGCTGTCTAACTTCATAAGTTGATTAAATAGTAAAAGAGAAAGCATGGTAAGAAAAGTTTGGACCCAAAATCATGAGTTCACATTCAATCCCATACAGTGACTACTTTCAGAAAAGACTTGGCAAAGGAATTACAGCACATTGTTCACTGAACCACCAAGGAAAGACAAGCCCTGGTACCTTTAAACACATTGAGGACATTATATTGGGTAAAATAAACCAGGTGGGAAAAAAACAAATGCCATATGAACTCACTGACATATAGAACATGAAAAAAGAGCTCATAAGCATACAGTGAGATGATGGTTACCAGAGGCAGGGTTGAGATGGATACTAGAGAGGTGTCAGTCAAAGGTTAAAATTTTTCAGTTAAATAGAAGGGATAAGTTCAGGATATCTATTGTACAATATGGTGATTATAGTTAATAACATATTGCACACTTGAAAATGATAAGAAAATGGATTATAAAGTGTTTTTACCACAAAAATAACTATGTGAGGAAATGCATATATTAGCTGGAGTTCGTCACTTAATGATGTACACATCATTCAAAAGATGATTTGCACACAGTAAATAGAAACAACTTTATGTCAATATAAAAAATAAAACTTAGAGATGCAAAAATAATTAATATCTTGATTACATGATTAAATGGCAGGATTTCAGATGTACTCAGTTAAATAAAATACATTATCTAGATGATTTCAGGGGCTGGTAATGCAGTTCAGTGGTAGAATACTTTCCCAGCACATGCAAGACCACGGGTTCAATACCCAACATGGAAAGAAATCATGTTATAGATTTATTCTTGTTTTTAATGTGGCTACTAAAACTATTTAAATGCAGATGTTCTATGTGCTATTATACCTCTATGAGATAGCATTGCTCAAAGTAATATGCAAGGATGAATACATATTAGCTCATAAAAACATCTTCACAGATAACTAATACACCGTTATCATCTAATATATTTATCTACTCCTCACCTGCCCTGGGGATGTTTCTTGCTTTTGAAATTCACATGAATTATTTAAGTACATTTAAAATTAATTTTAAACAATTTCTGCGATTACCCATTTGTCATACAGGTACATGATAGAGAGGCATAATTAAATGGTTAGAGATATAGAGCCTGAAGTAAAAGTAACTAAAATCTAATTCTAGACCTGCCGTTTACTAGTTGAACAATTACAATTAAGTCATTCAAGCCTTTTATGTCTGTTTCCTTAAATGTAAAATGGAAATAACAATTGAATAAGTGAACATGTTGAGGATTACTACTTATATTCAATCACTCATGACAGAGGCTGTCAATTTAAAAACATTATTATTGAGTATATATCTGGTTTATTCTTTATTGACAGCTTAAAGATGAACAATGAACATGTAATACCTCAAAATATTCTGGAAACTTTGAGAAGCATTGACTACACATGCCTTTACATTTTTAGTGCACTCTTCAATTAACATAATTTATATAATAAGCTTTCCTGAGGAAATAAATTGTTTGCAATGTTGTCTAAAACCATGATATATTCTTTGATTTTTTTATGAAATCATCTTTTCCCCTTCCTTTAACTGCTATCTTATAACACCTATATTTTCCATCCTCACTACTCAAAATTTTAAGCTCATTCATTTGAACCCCTCACTTTTCTATGTGTCTGAAAAGCCATTGCTACCTGATTTCCCTTCTAATCCAAAACATTCCTCCTTCCTAAGCACATACACCCCCTTTCAGTTCTGTTACAAGTTCCCTGTCTCTCTCACAAATCTCTCCATCTACCTCAGCCTGCCTTGTCCTCCTTCCCAAATCCTCACAGTTATCATTCATCCAATTAATGTTTATTGCCTACTTAAATCAGAATCAGGACCCAAAATACCAAGAAATAATGAGGCCATGTGACTATCAGAAGATGGAAATATCTCCCATGCTCATGGATCAGTATGATTAATATAGTAAAAACGACCATCCTACCAAAAGCAACCTACAGATTCAATGCAATCCTCACCAAAATTCCAACACAATTTTCCACAGACCTTGAAAGGACAATTGTCAACTTTGTATGGAAAAATAAAAAACCCAGGCTAGTTAAAACAATCCTGAACAATTAAAAGACTGATGGAGGCCTTACCACTGCTGACCTCAAATTGTTCTACAGAGTTATAGTAATAAAAGCAGTGTGGTATTGGTACAAAAACAGACATGTTGGTAGATGGAATAAAATTTGGACGTTAAGTCCACACACCAATTGTCACCTAATTTTTGATAATTTTGATAAAGAAGCCAGAAATACACAATGGAAAAAAGACAGCATCTTCAACAAATGGTGCTGGTAAAAATAAATATCTGCATATAGAAGAATCCAAATAGATCCATACTTATTACCCTACACAAAACTCAATTCCAAAGAGATAAAAGAGATCAACATAAGATCAGATACACTGAACCTGATAGAAGAGAAAGTGGGAAATAGCCTTGAACTCACTAACACACACAAAAAAAAACTTTCTGAACAGAAAAACACAGGCACTAAGATCAACAGTTAATAAATGGGACCTCATGAAACTGAGAAGCTTCTGCAAATCAAAGGACACGTCATTATGACAATTCAGCAGCCTACAGAATGGAAAAAGATTTTTATATATTCAAATATATTTATATATTCAAAATATATAAAGAATTCAAAAAAAACTAAATAGCAAGAAAAGAAAAACCCAATTAAAAATGGGATACAGACCTAAACAGAGAATTCTCAAAGGAGGAAACTCAAATGGCTGAAATGTTCAACATCCTTAGTCATTGGGGAAATACAAATCAAAACTATTAGATTTCATCTTACACACATCAGAATGGATAAGATCAAGAAAACAAGTGACAGCTCATGCTGGTGAGGATGTGGAGTAAAGGGAGCATTCATCCATTGCTGGTGGGAGTGCAAACTTGTACAGCCACTGTGGAAAACAGTGTGGAGGTTCCTCAGGAAGATGGGAATCAAGCTACCTCAAGATCCATCTATATCACTCAGATATATACCCAAAGGATGCTTCATCCTACTACAGAGACACTTCCTTGATCATATTCATTACTGCTCTTCTCATAAAAGCCAAAAACTGAAACAATCCAGATGTCCATCTACAGATGGATAGATAAAGAAAATGTGGTACAATAAAATGGAGTATTCCTCGTCCATTAAAAAATGAAATCATGAAATTCATAGCTAAATGGATGGAAATAGAAAAAATCATCCTGAGAGAGGTATCCCAGACCCAGAAAGATAAATATGGAATGTATTCACTTATATGTGGATATTAGCTGTTAAGTCAATGATAAGCAAGCTACAATCTGTATAACCAAAGAGAGTGGGTATAGAGTAAGAGACTGGGGGTACAGATAGATCACATTAGGAAAGGGAAATAGAAAAGTTATGGATAGACATGGAGGGGAGACTGGATCGGGGTATCAAAAAGGGAGAGAAAAGGAAGAGGGAAATAACAGACTGGATAAGGAAAGGGACAGCTAAAATCAAGGAGCATATGAAGGCTACTATGGAAGCCTAATAGAGTAGAAATTTCCTAAAATATATACATATATAGGCATGCTAAATGAAATCACCAAGTAACAAGAGAGACAATGCCCTAACTGGACATCTCTCATCATCAAATGAAGCTTCCAGAACTGTGAATGGGTTACTGCTAATTGAACTTTCAGCTGAAGGGATCCCATGGGAACCTCCACACAACCCAAGCTGTTACCAAAGCTATAGGTGGCTCTCTACAAACTGTCACCAAAGCCCTATTGCTGAAAATAACATCTACATAACTCATTGAACATAGAAAAGTATAGCTGGAGTGCACATAAAGCCTTCACCCCTGGAAACTAGTGTTCATGGTGCTGGAAGGTATTGTGCATGCTACCAAAGGAGGGAGAAATGTAAACACCAACCCATTTATAAAGCCTTTGACCAACAATGATGTCCTGCCTGCAGTATACACTAGTACAATGATAGCACAAAGCTTGTGGGAGCAACCAACCATTATCTGGCTTGACAGGAGATGGAAAATATACCCAATGCTGCTTAAGTGACCAAGAACCTGAGACTAGACCATCCAGGGACCTAGGGGAAAACCAAACACTAAAGAAACATAGCAATAAAATGACTCCTAGTGATATTCTACTATACTCATAGATCAGTGCCTTGCTCAGCCATCATCAGAGAAGCTTCCTCCTGCAGCAGATGGGAACAAACACAGAGACCACAGCCAGACAATATGCAAAGAATGAGAAACCTTAGGACACTCAGCCTTAAAGTGGATGTCTCTCTCAAATCCCTTCCCTTAGGGCTCAGGAAAGTCTGTAGAAGAGGTGGCTAAAAGAGTATAAGAGGGGCTGGAAAGATGGTTCAGTAGTTAAGAGCCCTGGCTGATCTTCCAGAAGATCCAGGTTTTACTCCCAGTACCCACATCATGACTTTCTACCATCTGTAATTCCAGTTCCAGAGGATCTGAAGGCCTCTGTAAGCATGTGGTACACAGGCACATATGCAGGCAAAATACCCATACACATTAAATATAAATAAATAAACAAACAAGTCTTTTAAAAAGAGTATAGGTGCCAGAGGGGATGGAGGACACCAAGGAAACACAGCAGAAGCAATGCACGTAAGAACTCACAGAGAAGAGAGGCAGCGTGCACAGGGCCTGCATGGGTCTGCATCAGATAGGGTCCCCATGCTGATATGGGGAAGGGGATATATGACTCCATCCCTGACTCAGGAGTTATCTTCAATTAATAACCATTTGAAAATGAAAACATTAGTTTTCTCCAAGGAAGTCTCCCTGGGGAAACAAACTACTCATTTTTTATTGTTTTTATTGGGAGTGGAGAAAACAAACTACTCTTAAGGGTAAACTTCATGCCCAGCAGTAGATGGACAACAGAAAATAAAGCCCAGGGCATCATTGGAGGGTCCTTGTTTCTGTGTGTGAGATCATGTACGTCTCTGTGGCTACAAGTGTTTCTTGTGCTCTTTTCCTTCTGTTTGTTTTGCCCTCTTTGGATTGGTTCTTTTTTTAATCTTATATCTATTATTATCTTTTAGATGCCTATTTGTTTTCTAATGTGAGACAGAAAGGAGGTAGACCTGAATGGGTGGGGATGTGGGGAGAAACTGGGAGGAGTCAGGGGAGGGGAACTTGTAATTAGAATATATTGCATGGAAAAGATCTATTTTCAGTAAAATATTTTTTTAAAAAATCATCAGAGAAGTGAGTGTCATAAGACATAAATCAGGGAACTAGAGAATTCATTTCGTCACGTGCCTGTACTTTGATTCAAACTTCTAAGCATGTCCTTCACGTCCTAATAAGCAAGCACTCCAGCATAAATCACACTACTAAACTTGTAATGAGACTGTAAGTGCTGGCTGAACAAATAAATATAAGCAATAATTTTTTGTTATTTAGATCCCATCTTTCTCTCACATCTTCTGCCACCTTGACCTCTCAAGACCCAACTTTTTCCATTCATTATTAATGGAATAGAAGAAAAATAACCTTATTTATATGACAAAAGCCATACCCAAGCTCACAAACCTATTTTGATATTTAGTGTTAATTCTCAACTCAACAGGCTCTAGGATTACCCAGGAGACAAGTTTCCCCAAGGCATACTTGTGAGGTACTATCTAGGTTAGGTTAGCCTCTGGACATGCTTGTGGGGTTTTATTTTAATTGTGCTGGTACTCACCAAATGTGAGTAGCATCATTCTCTGGCTGGGTTCTTGATCTATGTAAGTGGAGCAAGGCAACTCCGGAGCAGCATGCATTCATCCCTCTCTACTTCCTGATTGTGAGTTGATGTGAGCAGTTGCTTTGAGCCCTTGCTGCCTTGATTTCCCCACCATGATAGACTATCTGTTTTTTATTTCTATTGAAAATAAAGTTATTTTGTACAATATAATTTTGATCAAAGTTTTCTCTCCCTTAGTTCCTCCCAGATCCTCCCTATGTCTCACCCATCCAACTCCACAACTTTTTTCTCTCTCTTTAGAAAACAAACAGGCAAATAGAAAACAAATAAAGCATAATAAAATAAAACAACAAAAACTGAAAAAGGCACAAGAAACACATACATACAGAGACACGGGTCTTATGCACATACAAACTCACAGGGGACCACATATAATCTTTAACTGTAAGATAAAATGAACTCTTTGCCTCTTAAGTTGTTTTGTTGAGATTTTGTCAAAGCAATAGGAGAAGAAACTAAGACACCTACCAACCATATACTTATAAGGCGACATGTCATGCAAGCATAAGATACTGCCCATATAGCTCTTTACTTCTTTAAGACTCAGCAACTGTCTCCAAAGTGTTTAGTTCATAGCTGTTCTAAGAAGCAAATATAGTTCGAAAGCACAAATATAGTCACTGTTGACATTTTTATGTAGATTTTTCCATCTTAATCCCATATATATATACAACATACATGTTTTGTTTTCTAAAATAAGGTCATAAAAATTTAATAACTAGAATCTAGAGAGATGATTCAACAATTAAGAGCACTAGATGCTTTTCCAGAGAACCCAGGTTCAAGTCCCATCACTAATGCGGCAACTCACAACTGTGTGTATCTCCAGTTCCAGGGGTTCCAATGCTCTCTTCTGGACTCTGATGGTATGTACTGCAAGAATGTGTACACATACAGGCAAAATACACCATGCATATAAAATAATCATTTTTTAAATCTTAGCCAATAATTAAGAGGTAGCATGAGAAATTGAGGTTCTTTGCCTAGTTTTTAATGTAGTTTTTAATAACAAACGTCATGCATTATCTCTCATTATAAGCTCATAGAACCAAATCTTCAGATGTGGGTATATAGATTGGAGTAACTACAGAAACCAGGAAAGAAAAAGGGATCATTTCTTGGGTAGGGGTGATGGATAATAGGGAGGGGAATGATATGATACAAAGATCTATCATGAAAATGGGAAGGGGGGCTCTAATTAGGGAGATGGAGACAAATACAGAAGGATGGAAGAGGGTAAAATACTATTAACTATTATCTAAAAAACTATAGTATTCAAAAAGACTCGGTTCTCAAAAAGTTAATACATGCAGAAGAGATAGGTCCTGGTGTCATTGTTTGTGGGTTCTCCATCTGCCAACTTTCGCCGCCACATTCAGAGAGTCTGGTTTGATCATATGCTCATTCAGTCCCAGGCCAGGTGGATTGGTGTGCTCCCATTAGTTCAGGCACACTGTCTCAGTAGGTGGAC